>CM029787.1:13031183-13173089 GCA_017562165.1 Ectropis grisescens
CGATTAATAAATAAAAACTATTTGTGTATTTAATTTGTTATTTCAATAAATATTTTAAAAGTTTTAGTTCATCTACGTAGCTGCACAGTCAATGTTTCAGGAGCTATCATCAAAAAAAAAATATATTTCGGGATATTAAGTCCTAAGATCTCATGTAGCGATTTTTCAGCCGTGCCCGCCGGGTTGCAGGCCCGCAGCTTCCGTAGAATGCAGATATACCTATACGTAAAATGTAAAGCACAACTCACGACGCGTTATACGCCCGCGGCTCCCGTGTGGTCGCCGCCGCCCGTCACCCCCGCTTTTTGGGGCCTATAATCTCACACGCGGAGGCTGCGAAACTCCGAAAATCAGCAATCTCGCAAGTTTTGAAATAAACCGGCACCGCCGCAGAACCGCGGCGGACGTGAGCGAAAATCTTTCCATGTGTTCTTAGACTAAGTCGACTTCAGATTACATTCATTTAATAAAAATAAATGTAAAGAAAACACAAATATTTTTAATGTATTCAAAAACGATTGAAAATAAAGCATCTTTTTGACAATTAGCAAACAATCTCGCATATAAGTATTTTAACCTGTTTACTACATTGAATGAGCAAATTCATGCCAGAAGTTTTTCGTGAGATAGATTAAAATAAACTCTTCTTAGCTGGGTTGTGCTACAAATTCTTCAATATCTGTTTCCTCTAGTTATTCTACAATAACAAGTAATGGTGTGTAATTATCCTAATGTATAGCTGCTTGATAAACGATTAGAATCTACTCGAATTTTAAATTAAGATACATTATAAATTGAATTAGTCCTACTGCTTGTTGCATTACAATCCAAATGAAAGTTTGTAGAAAGTTCATGTTTTTGTCTCTGTAAATTATGTTTAAAATGAATGAGATGCTAGTGCATGTAAATTGAACTACACATGATTTTAGGCGAAAACGTGGTTAACGATGGAACGTTGTTTTAACTAGAAAACACTGATTCATTCTTGATTTGAAGACGCTCAAACAAACTTCATTACAGAATATCCTCTTTATCAAGGCGTCCCACATTTAAAATTATGTTTATGAAAGTACAGTCTAACCTATTTACTTTTTGTACCTTGGATGTTTGTGGGTAGATTTCACCCATTTATATGCAACAGTGGATAGGTTTTGGATCTGTAATATACTTAAATATGTAAAGTATACCTTGAGTACATATACCATGTAAGATTCTTCAAAAGTATGTAAGTATAATATAGCTTAAGTTATGTGTATTTAATACAAGTGTACAGACTAAAATAATTTAAGTATTTACCTAAAGTCTCGTTATAAGCGATAGGCTCATTGCTCGTACGTTAAAATAAGTATTAAATATTAATACCTAACCAAGGCAAGCCATATATTACTCTTGAATTTCTTAATATTTTGAAATGTTTGTTGTTGCACTTTTTGTTAAATCACACACGAATATTTTATCTGTAAACGGGAAAAGACTACGTTGTAATGATGTAATTATAAAATAAATTAATTCTAATAACTCGTCTCGTCTTTCTTTTATTCCAATACATGACATTTTACCCAATCGTACGTTTTGAATTGACCGTAAAGTAGTACTTGAACCTGATGCTCAGCAATAAAAGGCGAAAAATCAATACACTCACGATTTGAAGGTTATATCCATCAGGGACTAGCCTTTCAGCTAATCCATTAATACCACGATTTGATGATGTTATTTCGAGGTAGAGTCAAACATTTTGTTCGAAGCATTGAATCTAATGACGTCGCTTTTACGAGCTACAAGTGGTACTGAAGAAAATAGTTAAAGAAGTATGAGATCACTCTAATTAATTACGCACTCTTTGTAACGTGTCCTATGAAAACCCTCAAAACTTAATATATACTACGTTCGATACTTTATTAACTTCCTATTTTCGATGTTACTAGAAAAATATAAAATTTAACCATACTTATATTTATATGGACAAACAAACATCATTAGGTGTCTCAAGTGGTCATCCTTCAAATACATTTAGGTGCTACTAATAAGCCCGTAATACGCGAACAAAGTAGCGAGTTCAGCTGGTATGATAATACTAGCCACCCGGCTTCGCTCGGATGTTGTCCAATAAATGCAATGAATCTAAATAAAAATTATTCTTGCTTTCATTTTGGATCAAACTGCAAACACACACTGGTGTGCAAATTGATTAAAATCGATTAAATGGTTTAGGAGCCCTTCGCGGATAAACAACGTGACGCAAAATTTATACGATGGACACATCAGAGGTAAGTACTAGAGTGTATTGTTAGATCCAATTTAAATTGCTAATTTAACACTGGTTATCAAGGTACTATTGTTTATATTGTTGACAGAAATGCGACCGTTGTGCTGGCTCTGGGCTGGGAGGAGGCGGCTTAGGCAAATGACGATGTTGAGTCGATTACTAGCAGAATCCCAACCGGGGTGATCGGTTCAACAGGCGAGCACTAGAATTTAAAAGAGGTTTAAAATGTTACAACTCCTTTTCCGTTTCTTCTCCAAATCCAAAATATATGTAAAAAAATAAGAATTTGAATAAATGACAAAGATCTGAAGAGTCTGTGGCTAAATTTATTTAAAAAAAACGATTGTTTATAATGCTCATCAGTATTTCGTCATCGATCGTTGCACACAAGTGTCTGCTACTGAGATCGATAGATAGCTCTTGACGACCACTGTTTTATATGGTATGTTCATTTTATTGCTCAAAGATACCAGAATCAATTTAGCATCAAATTATTTTTTTTGTTTCAATGGGCATACCTACTGTTTAGGTTTCTTTTCCTTTCCTGTTTAGTTTAAAACTTTTATACAACGTAATATTTTGGTTTACCCTGAAACTTTCATATCTCACTGAAACAGTGCGTGTAGTTTCTGGTAGCAGTTTTAGTTTTATAGCAAATTTGAGTTAAATGTACGAGTTTTATTTTATATAGACGTTGTCTGTAAATAGAAATTACCTGTTTAAGATTAGTTACACGATTCTTCATGATCAACTGTGCTGTAAGAATTATTATTGATAAGTAAAGGTAGCTTGCTCTAGTCTAAAAATAGCATGACAAACAATATACAACGGCTAGCATAATATATCCGAAACTGAATGTTATAACTACAGAAGTTGACAGGAGGTCGACGTGGGACTGTAATATTTTCCCCTAAAGGAGGAGTGTATTATCCCATTGTGACCAGTTTTTACCCTAAGGGAACTCCATCAGATGTACCCGCGAGCGTATTCATTCCTTATATTATATGGAATAGATATTGCGATGGACTGCATTGTCGATGTACTACCTACATTGATTAAAAATTTTTGATCATGCCACATACTTATATACATAGCAGTGGCGGAAATAAGTAGCGACAAATCAGCACCACAGTTCAGAAGCTGGGAATCATGACGCTGCCCTGCATTGTTATTTTACAGGTCGCGGTGTGTGAGAAACAACCTGCAGTTGTACCCTGCTTATGGTGACACTCCATATACGCCCGACACGACGTGCAGGCAGCTCAAAGAAATTCCCTAGGACCTTGTCAAAGTCCGACAAATTAACACGTCATGGGACCGACTGTATATAATAAGTTACCTAATTGTATCACCACTGCGCCAAGCCTGGCTTGTTTCAAGTCTCGCCTGAGGCGTTGGCTGGTCGATCAGACGTTCTATAGTTTGACGGAATTCTTTAACTGCAAAGTCAAGGACTATACTGTAGTACAATAACTTTTTATAATTTATTAAATTTGACTAATGAGTTTGATTGTGCATTTAGGTTGATTATTTAGTTTTATTAGTTTAATTAATTAATTTAATTTGATTATTTAATTTGCCTATGTATATCCTAAATCAGAAGTTCCCAAACTTTTTTTCTTGTGGACCATTTTTAGTTTTACTATATTCGGTAGACCCCCTGCTGTTACATTTACTACATTCCCCAAAAATATCACTCTAAATTGGGGATGTTGAGAAGAAAAAATGTAGCGCATTTTCTTGTATTCTATTTATTAAAATAATATTTTTAGGCACGTTTTAGGCTCGATGAATTGATTAGTATGTTATCTCGAATATTTTGAGGTACTCAAAATATCGAGGTACCAGTGAACGGTGCTACATGCCTACGTCCCGTTAGTGGTTTTTCAAGCCAAAATGTTTGTTCTTTACTATGAAACCAGAAATTATTTTGTGGACCCCACTTACAACTTGCGAACCCTATTTTCTTTTCATGTCTACGTGGACCTCTGTGTGGTCTCCTGTGGACCCCTGGGTCCACCTGGACCACTTTGGGAACCTATATCCTAAATTGTAATTCTATAAATTGACATGTAAATAACATTTATGAATAAATGAATATGAATATGAAGCGAACGTTTCGGACTTTTTTTCAGAGTTGAAGACTGGCCGTCGTCTAGTCCCGATCTTAATCCACTAGATTATGATTTATGGTCAATTTTAGAGTACAGCTTGCTCTAAACGTCATGATAATTTGGGTCCCTAAAACAGTCTATACGATTGGCATTGAAGAATTTTCCCATGGAAAGAGTGCGTGCTTCTATAGATAACTGGCCTCAACATTTGAAGAACTGTATTGCAAACCAATGGAGACCACTTTGAATAAGCTTTACATACTTTTAATTGTTTAATATTTATGTACTAAACTAACATAGTGTAAAAAGTAATAAATGTTTTAAGCAGATAAAAAAATGTTTTTCTATATTACAATATTTATGGCAAGACTAGGATAATTTTTACAAGCTTTACAGTTGTGATAGTAATGTGTTTCTGTATACAATATACTAGATGTCCGCCTTGGCTTCGCTCGTGGTATATTATAGGACACTCATCAGGATCCCGTACAAGTCTAACGGTGAAAAATGTCTGAAATCGGTTCAGTCATTCCTGAGAATATCGCTTTCAAACAAAACACCTCTTCAGCTACCTGCTACGCCACCTGTCGGAAATTGGCCGTACCAACTCAGATTTAGAAACAGATTAGCAAATGTGAGGTATGTAATCTGTGGCAAAAGGTTTATATTCCATGACGCACCCTTGACACATGCTGTCATGTGTCATGTCAAAGCACGAAACGTACGAAAACTCTGAAAAGGAATATTTATTGCCGATTTTATTACATTCTTGATTCATGCTCCGCTTCTATTAATAGTAGCGTTATGTGCTATAGCCTATAGCTTTCCTCGATAAATGGACTATTCAATAGAAATTTAATCTTTCAATTCGAACCAGTACTTCCTGAGATCCTAGCGTTCAAACAAACAAACAAACTCTTCAGCTTTATAATAATAGTATAGATTAATTGTCAATTTCTATTTTTTTTTTTATTCGATTTAATGTCGAGCAAAACTTGCACCTCATGGTAAACATTACAAATGCCTAAAACAGCAAAGCTAAATATAAAGAAAATAAAAAAACTATACCATCTTACATTATTCACATTTTTCACTATCCTACGGTTGCCTAAAAGAAATCGCTCTTAGCGATAAGGTCGCCATTTTACTTTGTTTAAAGGTGTTTCTGTATTTTGTTTTATTATTTAAAGTGCAATAAAGAGCTTATCTATCTATCTATACAACATAGAGTAGGTAGATGGTATTAAGTACTATAAGATACTTTACTTATATCATAAATGTTATAGTTTGAATGTTTGTTGGTCAATCACGTTGGAACAGCTGCTTCAAATTGGAACACAGAATTATAGCCTGGAGTGGCATATAGGTTATTTTTAACACGGCAAAATTCAGAAATTGAAGCTACGCGATTGCCGGCGTATACCACAGTACGATTCTAGTTTCAAATGAAACACAGATAACAACAATTTAGCAATATTCGATTGTAATAAAATCAAAAATTAGTTATCGGCCATAAATTATACTATAATCCGTAAGCAGATCCGCAGTAAACACCTTGTTTTCGTATACAGTTCCTCAAAAAGGCCCTCAATCCATGCAATATCGAAAAGCTTCGGGGTTGCTTTTATTCGTATCACTGAATTTACTCCTCCATAAATTGGACTCGTAGCCGCATTATGGTTTGATAAAATTTCGATAAGTGTTCAAGCTTTATCGTTTAATAAAGTAACTTAACAGATCCAGTAAAACATTTCTCAATTTGCACTTACATTTCTATTACAGAACATATTGTTCTGTGCATTTCTATTCAATTTGGTTAGTTGACATGAAGACTTGTTTGCAAGAGACGTATTTTTGATTTGAGAAAAATATTAAACTCATGAAAATGTTATCGATACAGCTGTATATCAGCAGATACAAGTATTGATGTACGTAACATTAATAATTGTTCTAGTTTTCATTTCTGTTGTTATTCTCAGAGTGCCTCTATTTTTCATCTTCATCATAATTTGCAGCCCTCTAATCACACAAGTGGTTCTTTCTTACTTTGCTTACCTACTTGGGTGTGCCCTCTAAGTGCAGATTCATCCACAATAGTGACACTCTCATCTACTTATTTTATCGATAAATGTATACTTTTTATGTGTAGATTTATAAGCTATCCCTTTACCTTTGTTGAGCAAATGTATTCGATGGATAGTAAAATCGACGTTTGCTTCTGAATGTGACAATAATAAAGCATGCAAGTAATTGATTTAAACAAAAAAAAAAAAAAAAAAACAAGAGGCACCATAACTGATGTAACGGGCGATAAATGGAAGAAAGGTACGTATTGTACCGATTCCATTTCTATGTAGAATCGCATTGGGTAAGGATACAGGTAAAGTACAAGCTTTCGATACAAACATTATACACTGTAGACATATCTATAGGTAACTGAAGTATTTTTTATTTTTAGAGGGACAGATTTTTTATTAACAAAACTACAATGACAATGCACTAGGAGTACATATATCTTAAACTTACTATTAATATTTCTATTAAGCACATTACATTTCCATAAATCGATGAAGGTCTAAACATAAATTGTCTTTGTCTTTTCTGTTTTTCAATTATGTGTTTCGCAATGGTACCTTTACTCCTGGTATAAGTACATTTAAGTAATTTTGTTCCTTTAGTCCACGTTCAGATATGTATAGTCAAAGGAGGCAGGATATTTCCTTGTTTGCCCTTGTAAACGACAATTCCCAACATGTCACCACTAGATATGCAAAACAGATATTTATATAAATTTGTTTTGATAACCAGTTATAAAGAGTGAAAAATAAACCATTTTCATAGCTGGTTATGAAACATGGTTACGAAAACGGCAAGTATATTCCGTTTTAGTAACTGGTTATCAAGGAAGAAAAAAAATCCATGTTCGTATCTAGTTATCAACTCTTGGTTTATGGCATTTTTTGTGGTTTAGCCTCACAATTTCGCCAATGTGAAGTATATATCTGGTTATCAAAATCAGTTACGAACGTGGACTTAAAGTTTCGTTCAATCCACATTTTGTTTGGTGAATGAAACTTAATATTTTGCTCGTGGAAGTTGTTTTGTTTATTAGACAGCTTATATAATTTATAATAATTTGTTTAATCTTACTATGTTCACATGCTTAGAGATATTTACCTGTTCAAAACAATTATGTTTTCTGTCTTTGTATTATTTTGTAAATGTTCTGTTATGTGTACCATAAATACAAATAAATGAATAAAGTCATAAGGCATTATGTCAATGCCATGCCTTATGACAATGCTAAATGGCTGAAAAGCAACGTTAAGGTAAATAAAGAACTAGCCTAATGATGTTACTATAATTACACACAGTTAACATTTCGTCGTTGTTAAAAATATGTTTTAATCTGCGTGCCAAAAATTTGTCGTCCAATTTACTTATCTCATTTGTTCAAATATCATTGTTACTATTTTCACAGATTCATATATAACAAGATATAGATAGTTTTATGAGTAGGACGCCTTAATTGGCCACGAGGCTGTTACCACTTGAACGTTTTCCTTTAACCTTTATCATTACATTTAATTTAATTACTACTGTCATGTGCTATATATTTCTAAAACTAATATATTGGCTGTTGTGTGAAGATAACTCCTAGAACTCGCTATTCACGTTTTTAGGAATTTTACTTGCACAAAATCACGCCGGACTCGAAACTTTTCATCACCGCAAATACAGAGTTACATTACAGTATCATTTTAAGGAAATGTTAAGTACAGTAAATACATCACCTTTTGTTCGATAGTTTTTAAAAATTCTTATTTTTGTCCATATACTATAAATTAATTTAAAAGTGTATTTGCCCGGTATAAAAGCATGGAAATCTTCGTCACAAGACGACGTGCGCTATTTAACGCTTCATAAATTATGTTCCGAAGTGAATAAACACTAAAAAGCTGCTAAACAATGCTAGAGAGTGCTCTCTACAAACGTGATTTTTTTGGGTCATCAATTGAATTTTAACGAAAATCGTAGGCAAAAGGTTGTTTGTTTAAATACACAAAACATCATTACTATTAATAACTAAATGCTCGCCCCGGCTTCGCCCGTGGTACATATGTAGTACTCAGCGGGATCCCGTACATATCCAACGTGAAAGAATGACTGAAATCGGTTCAGTCATTCCTGAGAATATCGCTTTCAAACAAAAAACCTCTTTAACTACCTGCTACGCCACGATATTGGACGTAACAACTCAGATTTAGAAACAAGACACAAACAAACAGCATTTGATTTAAGCGAAGGTTTATATTAAATGACGCCATCTTAGACACATGCTGTCATGTCAAAGCACAGTACGAAAACTAATATTTTTCCCGTTTTGTTACATTCTTGATTCATGCTCCGCTTCTATTTAGCTTTATGTTGTAGCTTTATGTTCTATAGCCTATGTTCTCGATAAATGGACTATCCAATAGAAAAATAATTATTCAATTCGGATCAGTACTTTTCCTGATCCTAGCGTTCAAACAAACAAACAAACAATTTTGTTGGCTTGTCTTCTGCTATATAATATTAGTATAGATATAATTAATATTAAACGGATGCAGGCTTACCAGTAACCCTGTATAATTATCTACTTGATTGAAAAGTAAATCAAAAGAGCTTAAGAACTGTCTCAAAATATTAACGGCGAACCCGTTTTCAATTTCAGAAAAGAGTTTTGAAAGTTTTTTTTGCTCCCACAGGTTCTACAAAGTTCACCTGCAAGGGATCGTAAACTAATCAACTTTGAAGCCATAGCTTTTGATCCGAATAACTTTTAAAATTAATAAAATTTTCATAATATGTTCAAAAAGAAAATACTTAAGCTCAGTATGTAATTTGAATTCGATATGGTATAGAAACAGACAAGTATTTGTATCGTACTCTATGAGTTTGCTACAAAATAAGATGTTATGCAATTAATACCGTCTTAGTAATACAAGTACTTAGTGGTACGATTTCTGGTAGAGTACAGCTCGATAAGTGTTATTGCCAGTTATTCTACTGCCTAGAGCAGTATGACACCTCGGTATGTTTGAATGTGCAGCTCTCGAGCTGGAAGCAAATTTTGAGTAGATATTTGAGGGATGCCGAAAACTTGTCGTATAGCTCTCCTATTATACCCCAACCATGGACGTATAAATAGTCGGACGTAGTCTTGCTAAAACAAAAACTGTGTTACTAGAGTCGGCCACATTAAAACGTGTGCGTTGTCAGGTTGTCACTGATAGGCTGATACGCACACATATACACAAGTAGCGCGTGCTATGACCCACTGATGTGTGCGCTGTGCGTGTCAGCCTGTATGTCAGCGAACACGTGCAAATTATGTGGCCGACTCAATGGACACAGTTTTTGTTTTAGTGAGACTACGTCCGACTTTTATACGTCCTTGACTTCAACACGGAGGTGCGACCTAGCTGATGTTATGCAAAACATTGTATCACGCGTCTGCGCTGCATAAGCGTAATACAGTGCAACACTTAGATTTTATGTCTTGGTTACTTACCGCACACCTTGCTCATGACGTCAGTTAAACTTAAAGGGATTTAATACCTATATCTCTTTTTAAGTTTTATAGACAACATAATAACTATTAAGAATTGATATAGTTACAGCACTAGTATTTTAATTGACGATGGATAGGACCTCAATAAAACAACCGTCCATGTCAGAGTGTGCTCGTAATGCGAGGAACCGAGCAATGTGGAAATGCATTCAGAGATCGGTAATTGCTGCTGAGAAGACTGAAGACGGACTAGACCCTCCGTGTACCGCCATCTTAACAACTACGACCACTCTGTGAGAGTGTCCGACTAAAAAGAAGAAGTATTTTATTTAATTGTGGTAATGCCCTCAGCGCCGTGGGTATGTTACTGATTGGTAGCAGGTTGGAACATCATCGTCATCCGTTTCAACGGTTTGGGAACAAATCGTTTATTGTACTTGGTAACTAGTTTAATTAAAATAAGAAAATAAATTAAGAAATTTAGTGTTGTTTTGGTAGCAAAGCAGTTCACGCAACAAAACCATGCTTATATTTTCACACAACAGTAAGAAGTCGAGAATAAACAGAGTGTTTAAGGAATCCAGTGACCGACGAAATAGAAAAACGCATTTACGCAGAAAATAATACGTTTTGATTTCTTTTAGAAACCTGGTCGTTATCGTACAGGCTTCTACACGAGAACGTGATAAGAAATATAGATGAGATAGTTGTTACACGCACTATACAGCAAGAGATGGAAATCCATACTCATCCTCATCTATTCATACTTTCTGTACATGTTATAATTATAACATAGTCAAATGGACAATATTAATTACATCAATCAATTACACAGCGTGGTTATTGTAAAATTCATGTCCAAAATAAAAGTAATGTTACAAAATCACGATCTCAATTATAGAGGTCCAAATCATGTCAATTAGTAATAATATCAATAAATAATAATCTGAAATGCCATGTCATGTCAAATAGAATAAAAATATAAATTGTTAATGAAAAAATAAACATAACATAACTTATATACCTATGTGACCTATTTCAGTGTCCTAAATTATTTTACTTCATAACCATCAGAGGCTTTATTTTGCTCTAGATAGCTTTTATATTGCTCATTCTTTCTTTTCACTTGAAATTGCAGAGACAGCAATAGCCAAAACCAAAGACAATTTAGTTAGAAAAGAAGGGCAGAAAGCTATTTCAAAACCTGAAATAAGCTTTACTTCAAAATTAGTAATAAGTATTCCAAGTCACGTTGAAAATCAGACACCAAAACAATGTTCCGAAATTATACTGTATTTATGTAACTCTGTTTGTATTCGTATTCCGAAATTTCTCTGATGTGTCTCCACGTATTGTTTAAAGGTCTCCATCGTTTCTTTCCTAATTTGTAGTTTTCGGACCAATTTTGTTTTGCACAGCGTTTTTATAGCACCCACATACTTAATGTGTGGACCCTTTTTATAAGATCTCCTTCGATGTAAACATGTAGTGCGAAATAAAATTTTACCGTACTCAATCACAATTTGCCATTGTTTATATTGTGGATGCGTAGTTATTCAAAACGGCAGCTAATCAATCATAACACGATTTTGAGCTTGTTGGAATTCGAAAAAAGTTATTTAAACTTGGTTAAACTGTGATCAATGAGAATTGGCTATGTTAACGAAACAACATTCAATTTTGTCTGATTAATTTATTGACAATCAGACATTGACAAATCTAAAGTAAATAAGTAGGATGAAAAAAAATGAACTTGATGAAAAAATACCGTGAAACTGTTAATTACAAAAAAAAATATTTTTGACGTGACAACGTCTTATAAATTGGTTTGCCGGGTGACACTTCAAGAAACTGCGTTACGCTCCGCTCACGTTATGCGCTCACAACGAGAGCGAGTGAGAGGCACGCGTCCCTTCCACTCGGCATGGTTAGCCGCCTAAGAGCGAGAGAGACAGACATAAAAGTGAAAGGCACGCGTCCCTTCCGTAAAATTATTTTACCACTCAAAGTCGTTGTCACGTAAAACTTTCGCCCGTATACCGACTTTACAGGCAACCAATTTTTTTTTGCTTCTAAATTATGATAACGCGCTGTAACATCATGTAGGCGAATTTTCTTTCCTGTGTTTGCATGAAAATGATTCATTACAGCAATAAGGCCGACGTTTGTAGAGCTAATTCATACTTCACTATTCCCGTTTGTTTGTTCCAAAATAACAATTTTATATCTATCTATCTTTATTGTTTTCATCAATTCGAACTCGGAATTAATGCCCCCACCCAAATATCAGGGTTTAATTGGCGGACGAGAAATATGGGTTAATTATTCATTCCGTCTCAATTTACAAGACTGTATAATTACTCTGACATATTATTGCCAGGATTTACTTCGAACACTGAATATTTATTAAGCTCTGTCACTGAACTCATGAATATACATGGGGTTATTATAACACGTTGAGTACTTACCTAAAGCATTAGCACGTATTATGGTAACAATAAACCGTTTAGAAATTGGGTAGGTTATTGGTTAGATAAGATTAACCCAATGATAATAAAATAGAGATAAACCATTAAGTATACACGTCTTATAAGAAAAGGAAGCAAATGTTGAACATATTTTTTTTTAAATTCATGTAATAGTTTTAGAAACGAAACTTTTTTCAAAATTCGATGAAAGAAAAAAGTGATAACCATATTATTGATACAAAGTATATACACATAACGTAGAATGGGATATAATGCAAGTATGTAATGTTTTTTTATAATCTGCATCTCTTCTCTGTTCTTTTATTGTGCGTATTAGAAAATGCGTGAAACTTAAAGCGGTAATCGACTCACGTGTTATTTAGGCACTCTGATATCACTTGACGTAAACGTCAAATATTTCTACCGGTTTATATTGTCTCTGTATATTAGCAGGTTTTTGGCTCGCATATAGATTGTGTTTATGTTTGGTGTATTTTTTAAGATATTTTTGAATTAAATTGATTTCTTTTTTTATTTTCTTCATTGAATATGAATTTCATCATCAAGTGTTTTAAATCCCACCTATTCAGAACTAAATGTTTGAGCCATAACGACAGACATTTTGGAAAAATAAACTTTGAGCTAAATTTTCTTTATTTTTTCAATTTCAGCATTTGTATTGAGTTCAAACCACAATAAAATTTAGAAATATAAGTTTCAAGTTACCAAAACCTATTTGACCTTGACAAATATAATCAAGAACTGTTTAATCCCACAGTTTCATTATCTACAAAACGTATCTCCGCTCAGAAGTTAGACAATCGCAATAAGTACCCACCGAACAATCGCCACGGATCGTGACCCAAATCCCTAAGTTCCTTGTTTTGTTTCATCAAGGTGTTGCTCATTAGTATCTGGGCATTCATCAAAAGGCCAGCACCAAATAAAATAAGGTGGAATAATTAAATATTCACGATTCCTTTCAAATGGGCTGGTTTTGAGAAGAATTGTGGTGGATGGAGATCAATCGCAATGTTTCCGCGTTTACATTCCTTTGTTTTGTTTGAAAGGATAATTTACGCACTGATAGGCTTAATGATGTTCCTTTTTTGAAATGGCCTTGGGATTGGAGTAACGTCTTTTGCAACTTTGCAAATTTACGAATTAGACTGGTTATTGATAGGGACAGTGAAGACTGTATCCAGTTTATGAGTACCTACAGTTTCTCAGATGTCTTAAGTTTATCACAGTGGCATCGAGTAACAACTATATATGTAAAAGGCATGCTAAAGGCCAAATTACCAATATTTATACAAGGACTATAAGCCCAAAACCTGTCAACTTTTGAAGTTTTTTAAACAGGTTTAAAAAACTGTCAATTTTGACGAAACGAACTCAAACAAAAGGTTAGGGTGATGTTAAGACGAAGAACTCATAGAAAAATTTGAGCTTCTCTCAATCTCAAAGAGAAGTTTGATTAACGGCGTAAATCAGATTGAGATACTATTAATACGATATTTGTCTTCCATGTTGAAACGTCTAACAATGGACGCTTTTAATTTAGATCAAACAAAGTAACATACCCTGGGATTTAGATCTTAGGGACGAACTTCTAGTGGTTTCCCAACTAGACCTTTTACACGTAATAAAGGGTCTCAACGTAGAGGTTTTGCATTGAATTTAACATGATTTTACAGCTATTATAAAAAAAAAACTATGAGTAGTAGTATCTTTGTATTTTTTGCTTATAGTAAAGTGTTACGGCAAAAATCACCATTCGAAATATGAGGAATGTGTGTATTACAGATTTGTTTTATATCATACTCGTAAATATCTACGTTCTCGCAGAGTTACGACTGCGGAGCGTTATAAATTCGTGGCGTAAAAGGCAGAGAATAACAAACATTTAGTAGACGGATAAACACGCGAGTTTCATAATGTATTCAGGAAAAATTCCGCACTTTATCACGTTCTCTAAGAAGTTCCTTTTATTTCATCCCCGAAGGTTCACTTCATTCGACATTCATAGGACATGAGCGCCTAAACAGTTTTGGTGAATTATGCGCGCGGACGCGAGCCGTACGATGCGACGCGACGGTCTGCGTTTGTCACGCTTATCATGCGCATTTATTTGACGCGTTTTGAAGTCAAGAGAGATGGCTTCGCTGCAGAAAAATGTGCCGGGACCGCAAAACGGGACGCTGGAAAACGTCCGAATATTCATTTCATATGCCTTCCTGCGGCTGGTTTTGTCAGCAAAACGTTCGCCGTGAGACATTTTCCTCTGTTTAAAATTATTTATTGAAGTTTGAGATAGGCTTTATACTAAAGTACGTGAAAGTAAACGATACAAGTAAATATTATGAGAGAAAAAGATTATACGTGTATTTTTCCAGGACAACTCAACGCTGGCTCATGAATTACGATTGATACCTACAAAAGTTTTAAATTTCTTGTCATTCATTTAATTCTACGAAACTAGTTCAAATCATAATGATTGAATGTATCTTTTTTTGTGCAACATTTTTACATTGTAATTTTGTTATAGGTATTTTCATAATCTTCTGGTCTATACATTTATTAAAGACCAAAGTTAATATCGAACGGAACAACTGATTTTTGTGCCAACTTCGTTAAAGGCAATTAATGGTGGGTCGGTGAGTAAAATATGATCATTATGATGAAAGCAATACGACCCTTTGGGCTTACTACAGGTTATCTATGTAATACTGTGTAATGAAGATTTGTAAACAGAATTAGAAATATTTACCTTAAAACTTAAAGCTGTAACAAATTTCGTCCCTAAGTTGACAATTACTTAACACCCGAAAATATAGGTGAAAAATCCCCTCAAGGGTACGGTCGGTTACCTTGATCTAATTTGTATACAGCGTGCTCTGGTTCGATTCCCAACGGTGCGATAAATTTACAAAATTTTCTCAATCCCGGTGGATGCGGTGGGCCGAACTTAATTTGTCTCAAAAGGAAGATGATCACAGAGTTACTACCTGAATAATTAGACGGTATGATACCACGGACGAGCAGCTTGGGCTGTAGTTTATTGAGCTTATGTTGAGCAGCAATTTACGTACCCATTCATTCATCGTTGATGTTATGAAGATTTGAGCAAAGAGGTTTGACTCCGTTTTCGTAATAAGAACGTTTAGGATGAGGAATAGCATAAATAGCCAACTGATGACACTCGAAGCCTTCTCTCGCAAGAAGCGAGTTAAGGCCATAATCCACTACGCTGGCCCAATGCGGATTGGTGGATGACACATGACTTCGAAAAATTCTAGGTACATGTTGGTAACCTCACGATTTCTTAAGTTAGCGGGTTTAAGCACGTGATTTCTAAAAGACAGGTGCTTGTGGCTTAGAACCTGCGGTCTCCGTATCGGCAGTCGCCGTTCTCCCGACTAGACCAGCCTTAACTTTGCCTTCAGGATGTGGAATGCGTTACTTGAATTGGTTTTTACCTATAGTTACAGTCTTGGTGTCTTCAAGTTGAATATGAATCTGTTTCTTTCAGATAAGTACGCTCCGTCGTTGACCGCATTGTCACAGACCATCAGAATTTGTCATGCTCGTTTTTCACAAAATCAAAGTACTTTATAGATAAATGTTTAATTTACACGTCAATTACAGGAAAAAAAAAAACAAAATAAGAGCATACAAAGAGTATACATTTTTAAAGTTTAAATTGAACATTATATTGTACAATAAAATGTATCGTACAAATAAGTGTAAAAATGAAAAATACCTATATGTACTTATTACAATTGTAATGAACAATGACAATTTTTTACAATTTTATTGTGAGTTTGCCATCACTTTATAAAACTCGCTGTAACTATAAAAGTTTGATCGATAAGCCAGCTTTTAATCGGTTTTGAAGCTACCCAAACTCGGTGCTGATTTAACTATTTTAGAAAGAGTGTTATAAACTTCCGGCCCATAATGTGAGTCAGTTTTTCTGATCTCGCGAGAGACTGAGGTATACTATCCAGCTTGTCAGCGTTACGTATATTGCGCGAATGTACAATATTTGTATGATGAATTCAAATATTTGTACTGTATCTGGGTGTTTCTTTGTATAATAAGTATATATCAGCTATCTGGATGCCATAGTACAAGCTTTGCTGAGTTTGGGGTCAGATGGTGTTGTGTGTGAATTGTCCACTAATATTTATTTATTATTATTAATGTCTCTCTCCTCGCGTATCGCATGAGTCCAAGTTGTTTCTGGCATACACAGCTACCTGGTAGATCAAGATTGCAGATTGCAAGATTCACTCTGTATTATTAAAAAAAAGACATTGAAATTATATAGGTATATTTAATGTACCTACCTGAGTTCATGAGTATGAAAATAAATGCAAAAGCATTTTTATTCATACTCGTATATTACTCACATACGTATTAAAAAGGTTCAACAATAACTAAAAAAATTCTAAATGCGACTAAGCAAAGATCTTACATTAGTGCACTTTCTTAAACTGCAAAACGAAATATGAACATACAAAAACGTTCTTAGTTTGAAAATTATATCAGTTGTAAAAAAATGTTCTCAGTGATATAAGCGTGATTTAAAGTATCATAGGTATGCACAAATAAAGATACCGTTAAAACAAGATAGTACAATGTCTTACTTAGCACATTTGTTTTTATTGCTAATGTGATTAGGAACAGACTTTACAGCTAAAATAGTCTAGGTCAACAAGCCAAAATAGTGTTAGCGCTCTCGTGACCTGACCCCGCATTGCTTGCTCTGACATAGATGTTTTCATGGCAAATATTGTCACAGGCGATAACATAAGGGAGTGATACAGATTCTCTGCTTGCTCCAGATTGCGGTCACAATCGACCCCTTTGACCCTGAAAAGTTATAATTAATTATCATAAAATAACGTAGGTATACACATTTTATGTTCTCATGTACTTTTATTATAAGCTAGTATTAAACCAGTATTTATTGACTGAAAGATATACAAAATAAAACTCTCATTGTCTTAATTTTAAGCCTAAGCAGCATTGTTGTGCAAACACTACACAGTCACACAGGCACTTAGTTAATAATTTTTAATTGGCTGATCAATTGCCCGGTTTCCATAAATTTAACAGTGATATTTAACGTAATATTGATATTTATTATTCATGAAAGTATCCATGATTTTAAAAGTTCTTGTGATTGATTGATTTCTTTATTGTACATTAATATTTTTGTATAACATTATTGTATGCACCAACGAAGTATTACAAATAGAAGCGTTATAGTCTAACAATCATGCAATAAATCACAGCGGAACTTGCACACATACACATATACCTACACTTCCATTTGTATTAATAAATAAGACGCGGAAGAAAGAGACAACATATCCAGAATATCGGTAGTTGGAAAGGAAAAGATATAGGTTTAGCAAACAGCATCATACCACAACACAATCTGCTGCCATGCTACTAATCGGGAGGTTTACCGCCGAACGAAACATGTCTTAGCTTTGATATTTCTCTCTCTTTTCTTTCCGGTTGAAATGATAGAGATCGCAATACAATGGCAAAGCGAAAGTCGATTTAGTTAGAAGGCCGATTCTCTCTTACACTCTCGTTCTAATCTGACTATATCCATCTCGCTCTATCCATTCGTAGGAATAAACAGCCAAATTAAACAACAAATAATTTGAAAATAATTACAGTGTTACTTACGCATGAAATGAAACATTTTCTCTTTAACAGTTGCAGTATAATTTTTACAATGTCTATAAACACAGGATGGCATTTTTCCTTCTCTTCACATCACAATGTTACCCGAAAATACCTGCAAGCGATACGGACTGCTCTCGACACTGGAGAGTGCATGACTGAGCCCGGCTAAGGTAATTACCTCGGTTTCGTCTTGCCAAAGTTTTGCTCGAGGAACTCGTCTATTAATAATAGGTCATTGGTATGCACGTAAAACGCATTACATAATTTAGTATGACTTAAGTTATAAGACATAAGACCGAAAAAACAAAAATATATAGGAACAGTAAAAACGCAAGTGAAACCGCAGTGCACTGCTAGTTATATTTTTTGTATGTTTTTAAACAATTTGGGTGTTTGTTTCTCGATCACATTGGATTGGCTGAAAGGATCAGGCTGAAATTTGAAATACAGTTATATTAGTAGTAAATTTTTATTGCGATAAAATTACAGGAATGGTTCTACGTAGGTAAAAACGTAAAACGGTTTTAGCGTCTATAGAAAACCATTTCACACCATTTATTCTGATAACTGTCTTCAAATAGACGAGACGATACGACCGAGTGTACTCTTGACAAACTTTGCATACATTCGTAAACTTACATTATTATGTAAACGTTTTTATGAAGTCTATATTTTAGAGCGAATCGTGACAAGAAAGTCTCAAGCATTTGCGTGTTCACTTTTTATCTGGAGCCAGACAATATTTATACTGCAAATGTCTAGTACTCGTATCTCAAGGGTGTCTCCTTGAATTTCTTGAAAGTCAATGTAGTATAATTAGTAGATACTGGGGTAAATGAGGCTGAAGATGGATATTTACTAGGAGAAGTAGACAAGTAACACAAGTTCTAAAATAGAATGTAGATCGTCATTAGGCTCGGTTTTTTTTCGTCGTGAAACAGGCTTGTATAAGTTTGATGTGATCTAACTGGCACCGACTTCAAATAGATGAGTGAGTAGCGCTTATAATAATTTATTTAAATTCTTTTTTGCTTTTGATTGCCTATTTTTGGTTTTGAAGTCGGTTTAATTTTTTGTACGAAAATAGTTCATTGATTCTACTAATACTTATTCTGTGTAATACATCAATTTATTTATTTATTTATTCATTCAATGAGCACACAAAACGGAATGTAATAAACAGAAACTACAACATAAGAGTATACTGTACAAAACTGTATTACATTCCAAACTATGTGGGCCTAGAAACAACATTTGTTTAAAAACAGTGGTTTGATAATAATATTATTAAATTAGAGATAATACAAAAAGAAAATTAGGCCAACAGATCTGAACTTAAAACTAATATATAAAATAATGTGTTAACGTTTTTGTTTATTTGATATTCGTAGATTTTTGCGAGTTGTGGAACACTTTGGTAGTAAAATATCACACATTGGTCAATTACAGTGTCCAGTTTTGATATACGGTAACATACCAGACATTTACGAAAAGGAAGTGAATTTGATTTCCAACCTAACAAAAGTACTTACCGGTAGTGCCTCAAAATGTTTACACAGCAAACAGGCGCGCGGTGTCCCACAAGCCAAGGGTTGATATTCAAAGGTCAACCTATGCTAGTTTAGGGGGACTAACATTGAAATCGCTTAATGTTTAAGCATTATAGACGTAATTCGGCAGTTGAATTTTTTTGGTGTTTTATGCAAGTTTCAAGGTTTAAGTAGTGGATTGTTTTCATAATAAAGTGCCAAATTCACAGGTACGTAGATCCGACTTCAGAGAGCTTAACACAATATACAGTCAATATGCACTTTCTAACTTATAAACTACTAGCTGTGCCTAGCGGCTTAGCATAGCTTTAGCATAGTTCCCGTTCCCGTTATTTCCCCGGGATAAAAGGCCTATGGGTTCTTCCAGATTATAATCTATCTGTGTTCCAAATTTCAGATCGATCCGTTCATACGTTCCGACGTAATTGAGCAACAAACATTCAAACATTGACATTTATAATATGTATTAGTAGGAAGTAGTATACGATGCACTATTACAACGAATAAATTGACTAAGCATTGTCAGTCTCATATTAGTTTTAAACATTTCCAGTCGCATTTCCAGGTCGTTAAATGGGCGTTAAACTACCGTGAAAGCTTTTGTTCCGCATATGGGTCACAAACGTCACCGAGCGTTTGATGCCACTCAAACTGAAATGTTGGTTCAAAAATACGAAAATGCATTATTGCAATACTCGTAAATCCACAAACTCTGAGAGAGTATGGCCTGTAAATGTTTTTTACTATTTATATTTGGCGTTCCTTGTTTTTATGTTCATTATGCTACCTTTTCACTGTTTTTAGTACAACGGGATATACCTGTATTCTACATAAACTTGGTAAGGTAACTAAACTCATCTGGTGTCAATGTTAGTGAGGACACAACCAGATTTGAAAATAATAATTATTTATTGTAAAAATTGTGTTGCACGATGGCATTATCGGCACTATGAGTTATCACGCTCGCTTTTAGTGCATTTCATGCTCCGCTCGTCACTTTATTGTCCAGAAATAAAAAAAATTATACATATTTTACAACACTCTCCAAGAAATTGTATATTTTTTTCGATATCCAAACTTTGATTTTTTTTTTCTCAGAGGTTTTAAGGATTTCGATTCAAGCCATAAAGTTATAGGAGTCGAAGAAAAACTACTACTCCAATAAGCGACTAAAGTGAAATTCTCAGACCCAAAACTTTATACGTTACGTGAAATTCGAACATAACCTATATCAACCTGTCTATGTACTATTTAAGGCAGTAATATCTTACTTCAACCCCTGAATTCCCACAAGGACTGTGCCTACTTGATTTATTCGAAAACGTGAATTGACTTACAATTGGATACATTTTGGAAGCGCTTGTTCTTGATTTAGAATTTCCTACTATAGATTTTATTTTAAGATCAATGCGGTGATTTGGAATTGTAATCGTATCCCTTTTAAAAGAATAAAAGGATTCACGAACGTTATTACTCAGTATGTGATACCTAGTTGATTTCAATAATTTACTCGTATACATTTTGACAAAAGAATTACAATAATTAATTGGTTGACAACGTTTATACGTCGTGTATTTATAGATAGTAGCGATTTGAGGTCAACTGTAATAGCTCATTTTAAAAAGAAACAAGACGTAGATTTTGATGATTTAACACCCAAAACCTTATTTTTGTTCATTTAATTAATTTCGGCTTACATCTAGCGCAGTTGTATGATACTTTCGTCTGTGTTTTATCTGCTTGTGTCTATATTTCTTGATTGGAAATCGGGAGTCACGGCCCAGAAATAAATGTGGGGGTGTGAAAAAAATAAATGAAATAAAACTTGGGTCGTAAGTCAGGGTCCAGTTTAGGTCAATATCTAACCAAATCTGGTTATTTATGATCGTAATATACGTACAATTTAAAAACGTACCTAATAAATTAAATAAATATTAAAAATAAAATCAAATAAACTTAAATTTGGTGACCAACTCATGTCACTGTTCTTCTATGTTTATTTTTGAAGAGTATAAGGAAATTAAATTTTAATCCTAATTATTTCTTCCTATTTTTTCTTAGAAGATTCTCCGTGTAATCAAATAACAAGTATCCTAATTTTTTAAAACTTCAAATCACGTGCTCGATTTCAAATCATATTTACATTGGTTTTATTTTGCACAAAAATTAGCACTGGCCTTTAACCTGTGTAAAATGTCTGTGTAAAAGCCTAAGTGAATGTTGCGAAAAAGGTTATAAAATTAATTCCTAAACATTTCCTGAGAAAGCCAAACCCCTCAAAAGTAGCAAGTAACATTGCTATTAATGATAAAACAAATTCGCTCTTAAAACAACTTTATTACAGTTCATCTAATTTTAAAATTACAAAGGTGAACCGCGATCCTGGAGTTAAATATTCAAGTTGATAATATTAAACAAGTTTTAAAAGCTGTTAATCCGTACAACCATTGCTTCGGCGAGTTAAGACAAGTGAAACTTTGTTAGACTCGTTTATTAAATTCATTATGTGGCAAGAAAAACTGCAATTAGCAATGGAGTGGAAGTTTCGGTTATGTAATACTTAAGAAAGTGGCGAATTATAAATTGGTATAGACTTTTAAGTGTGTTAAATTCTTACAATGGATGTAAAGTCTTTTTTGTGTATTTCTTTTTGCGTTTACACATTTTGTTTGCGTGAAAAAATACAGGCTGCCTAACTTTTGGTTTCTTTCTCCTTGAAGAGATGGTCGTTGGAGAATAGGTAAGTTGGACTCGGCATTAAAGACACGGGGCACCGTGGTCCACCATCAGTCTGTGGTGTTGACCACGACTAAAACCTCCACTTTTGACGCTTATGGCTGGAACACGGGAGACATCAGCAATGAATTTCGCATTGTTACGCTTGCCCGTCTCCGTGTTCTCTTATGGGGGACACCCCAAAGAAGCAGGTTCTCAATTCGGCTGAATTTTCTTATTTATGTGCGTGTTGAGTAATCGATAGCTCTGCCAATTTTAATTATCGAAATCGTTTAAGCGGGATTTTTAAAAATCAACAAAAATCTGAAATCAGATTAGTTGACAATTACTTCGAAACCTCGCTGTCTCATTAAAACAGCTTGTTAAATTGGTTTCGCTTTCAACTGTGAGTTTAATTTTAAATTTTAGAATGATAGCGTTTTTGTAGAAAATGTAATTATCAGAACAGAAATTTAGTACATATATTTCGGTGTTTTCTCGAAAACAGGAAATCCTCATGAGTATTCGCGAGGTACAGCTGTATCCAACAGACACTGGCGCATGTGTGCTTGACGCGGTACCGCTTCAACTATGCAAATTAATTACTTCACCACAGAGTGGAGTGCGGCGAACCTCATCCCTAGATTATTTGTTTAGCCGTTATTAAAGCATTTATTACTATTTCAGTGGCTATCATCGAAATATTAATTTCACGGAATTGGAATATTGTGACAGCTGTTAATTCGGCGAAAAGTGATTTACTGAAATGGTATTATTGCCGACCGCGGTGGAGGAGTCCAAGAGCCGCCTCTTATAATTTCCTCCAATCAGGTGAAATTACTTTACATTGCTATTTCATTCATTACGTGGTACAAGTGTTTAGCTATCTCAGCTTTGAAGCTACAAATAAAATTATTTCATAACATTCACATGTAATGAGTTAATTTCATTTGAATCAATCTCGATTTACTCTTGAGTGCAACTAGGGAAGCTCCATCTGTTTCACAGTTTCACTTGAGTGCAGACCGTTGATGCCGTAATTTCACGAACTTTTGTCGAGTAATAAATTTTGACTCTTTATTACGGAAAGAGTTCTAGCTGTGGCTCGTCCATTCATTTAATATCTGCTGCAGACATCAGGCACTTTCAGCAACAGGTGGAATCGCAAATTCCTGTCTATTTTTTATCAAATCGCTATCCTAAAATTTTATAGTTAGATGCAAGAGAAATCATACCCCAAGTCATAAATTTACATAGAAATAATACATTTATTAAACATTTGCGACGTCGAAGAACAATTGAGCAAACTCAAGTCAGGATTTGAACTAATACTCCGGCAAACGTAAAATATACACATATTTTTTTATTTTTTTTGTATATATACATTACACATTAACATTACAAAACTTTTTACTTAGCTTGATTTTCTCAAGCTCGTGTCTCTATGCAAAACTCTTATATTTCTTTCAAACAGATGATTAGACCATTCTCTGTCTACCGCAGAAGAGGTAGTTGTCAACTCAACCAAAGAATAGAGTAGTATTATCCCGGCAAAAATGACGCATGAAACTGTATCAAACTCGAGGCGAAACACAAGGCGAGGACTCGTTACACCATAATATACCTTAATTAATAATACTGGTGTAACTAAGTATGTATATTGTATTCAAAAGTCGCACCATCGCAGATCGAAGTAGTGTTTTCATTAACGTTCGTAAAAGACGTTCGTAATATTTTTAAATTAAGTAGTTTGGGGAATGCTCGGATGAGCTTTTTGACCTAATACTATAGCTATATGTAGAATTATGAAACGGACCGTATGCTTATTCTCACATATCCTATAAAAAAAGATGTCGAATATTTTACCTCGGTCTGTATTTTTCATGTTGTACCTATACAATATAGGCAGGCGTCTTTGAATGTAGAATAAAATTTGATCCTCTAGGTAAACCATTCTAAGCCATCATCCTGGAATTAGTGGGCCTAGCTTTCAGCATTTAGATCTACCAGGCATTTTCAAACATGTATTTGTTGGTTTATATGGCATTTAAAAATATAGTCAGTTGTTTCACATGACGAAGAGAATTTCCTTTTGAAAAATATTTTTTTTTGAATTGATAACTTGAATTGATAACACCACACACAGTTGTTTTTGTGGGCTGTGCTGTGAATTGAGTTCAAGCGTTACGCTCGTGAATAAAAGAAATCTCGTGAATGAAATGAAAATATAAAAGTTATTGGTGTGTTATTTGTAGAAAACGAAATTGGCAGTCATAGAAATAGTCATTGGACTGCTGATAGAAGTGAATACTTGTAACTTAGCAAAAATGTAGTTCGATTGAGTTCCTGGAATTGTTTTATTAACTCAGTAAAATACGAAATAGGTCGCAGCCTCGTTTCAGTGAGAATTGGCAAATTAAACAGAACCACTTTGTTATAATTGTACTAAAGAGTACATGATAAAAACTCGGCCATGTATAATTTTTGGGCGCCTTCCAACGCAGTGCGCAAAAATACTAAGAAGTGTTACGTAAGTAAAATAAAGTTGGGACATGCCGTTATGCCAATTAGAGAAAATCAACAAAATATGCATGTGTTTATTACTAACTATAATGTACGATGGCCTGGGAGAGATTGCTCTTAGTTATAAGACCGCCACTTGTAACTGTAGGTCATAAGTGGTAAGGAGATCACTCTAAGCGATAAAGCCGCAAATTAAAATGTAATTTTTTATATTAAGTTAAGTTAATCTTTTGTATTAAGAATCAAAAGAATCAAATCAAGATAAGATATTTATATTTATTTACGTCATAATAATTTACTTTATCTTTAATGCAAATAAAAAGAAGTAGGTAAAATTGATCGTAATCTGTAAACAACATAAACAGAGATATTTGAATAATAGTTGGAAATCGTGAATAAAGTTACGATGAGCTTTAGCTCAAATACACGTTTCAATTAAAAAAATTATGAAACTGAAAATGTTACGTTCTTTGGGCATATTTAGAGAAAGGAAAAACAATTAAACTCGTGTCACTGTTACGTAGCCGTTACCAACACCGCTGTATAAGGCCAATATTCCTTTCTCAGTTCTGAGCAAATCGCCACAACCGCCACCGACATGTGCGGGTGAGCATCTTCTTATTGAAGTATTGCTCTCACACACTAAAGTTCTTCTCGGAGTCTATTATAGCCCTTCTAAAACCGTCAACTATTTTTCTTCATTTGAGAGTCTGCTAAATGAGTTTATACCTACTTACAATCATTCCATAATTATGGGTGATTTCAATACTTGCCTTCTAAGAAATGATGTTCGATCTTCTTCACTCCAATCTGTCGTCAATTCCTATAACTTACACATTCTTCCTTTAAATTCTACTCATCATTTTCCCAACAGTGCTCCGTCTTTATTAGATCTAATGTTTGTATCTTCTCCTAATAATGTATCTATACATGGTCAGTACTCTGCTGACGAATTTTCCTACCATGATCTAATATTTCTATCATATAAAATTAAGCCTCCTAAATCTAAACCTAAGGTCATTCTTCAACGCAATTTGGGTAGTATGGATCATGGATCTCTTCTTGATGACGCTAAGAAGATTGACTAGAAACCGGTCATTAATACTGAATCGGTAGATGACCAAATTGCTATTTTTAATACTCTTATCACGAATCTCTACGATGTTCACGCTCCTCTTCGGAAAATAAAAATTAAACACCTCCCTGCCCCTTGGCTCACTGCTGATATTAAGTTACTAATCCATAAGAAGGCAGTAGCAAAGTCACGGTTTAAATCGCGTCCCACTGATACTAATAGAGATAAATACGTTCAGGCCCGTAATCGCTGCAATAAGGTGTGTAGGGATGCAATGCGCCGACATGTTCACAAAGCTGTCCACAACGAAAATCCAAGTAAAGTCTGGAAATTCCTCAAATCTATGGGAGTAGGCAAATCACCTCAAAATTCTGTTTCAAATAAATTCGATGTAAACGCTTTAAACACACATTTTTCCTCTGCACCCACTATGACAAATGCGGTAAAAAGTTCTACAATAAATTATCTTTCTGCCATTCCAACTCCTGATTATTCTCCTTTTACTTTCAATCCGTTCACTGAGGGTGATGTTAAGAAGAGTGTAATGTCGATTTCCTCCAATGCTGTTGGCGGTGATAGTATCAGTCGCAACATGCTATTGCCCATTCTTGACGCAATCCTTCCCGTCTTGTGTGCCATCTTTAATAATTCCATATCCTGTGGTGTTTTTCCAGCCATCTGGAAAGATGCCCAACTTATTCCTTTGCCAAAGAAACCGAACCCTACCTCCTTATCCGAATATCGTCCTATATCTATCCTTCCTTTCCTATCCAAAGTCCTCGAGCGTCTTGTCCACTCTCAAGTTAACCAGTTTCTTAACAGACAAGACCTTCTCAATCCGGATTCCGTCCTGGGCATAGCACTGTGTCTGCTCTTGTTAAGATCACCGACGACATTCGCAAAGGTATGGACGACGGCAGGCTTACTGTTCTAGCTCTGTTAGATTTCAGTAATGCCTTCAATGCCGTCGACTTCGATATCTTGCTGGCGACGTTACGTTCTATTAACATATCTACATCGGTGATCAATTGGTTTCACAGTTACTTGTATGGACGCCGGCAACGTGTTCGTGTAATACAAATGCTGGAGTCCCTCAAGGCGGCGTGCTATCACCACTACTTTTTGCCATCTTTATCAACTCCATTTCAAATTTTTTGAATTCTTCCTACCACCTTTATGCAGACGATCTCCAAATTTACTCGCAAGTTCGGCTCTTAGACTTGGGTGTGGCCATTGACATGATAAACGCCGATCTACAGCAAATTGTCCGCTGGAGTAATTCTTTCGGCTTAAATGTAAATCCCACTAAGACTCAGGTTATAATACTGGGTAGTGCTCATATGATATCCAGAGTCGACTGGGCCACAATCCCTGAAATTGTTTTCAACCGCGTCGTTGTACCTTACAGCGAATCAGTCAAGAATCTTGGCGTTGTCTTAGACCGCACGTTGAGCTGGGAACCACATCTTAAATCGATCAACTCTAAGCTGTTTGCATCTGGCGGGGCGCTGAGGCGATTGCGAAATTTTTTACCCACTGCTACCAAAATTGCGCTTGCACAATCCCTTCTTCTCCCTATCCTGGACTATGCAGACGTCTGCTATCTCGACCTCAAAGAAGATCAGCTAGATAAACTTGAGCGTCTCCAAAATTATTGTATAAGATTCATATTTGGATTACGCAAGTATGATCATGTGTCTCAATTTCGTATACAGCTCAAGTGGCTCCCCATTCGCTTTCGTCGGAATGCTCATATTATGTCACTTCTCTATAACGTGTTATTTAACCCTACTTTTCCGCGGTATTTGAAGAAACTTTTACCTTTTTGGAGCAAAGCACATAATCTACCGCTCAGGTCAAAATATAACTTATTCCTTCAAACACCGTCGGCGCGCAGTGAAACTTTTTATGGCAAGTCATTTGGTTTTCAAGCTGTCCAGCTGTGGAACGCCTTGCCGGTCAACATTAAGGCAAGCTCCATCTCTTGTCGTCTTTTAGGACCAAGTCAAACAGTACTATTTGTTGCAGTCATCAGCAAGTTGAATTCATTATTTATGATTTAGTATATTCCTAATTGTTTAATAGTAATTGTTTTCCTTTATGCATATTTTTAGTTATACATATATGTTATACGTTTTATATATTAGTTTATTTATTACTTATTTGTGTATTAGGATGTAAAATTATTAATATGTAATATTGGTACATTATTGTATAGAATTAAATTATGTATGTTAGTAATTATTAGTGTGTTATTTTAACTATATACTATACAGAAGTGTAAGCTTCTATGTACTCCTAATTGTACCCTCGTGTTCCATTAGTCATATCTTCTTCACCATCCTACGGTTGCCTGGAAGAAATCGCTCTTAGCGATAAGGTCGCCCATTGTTACTTTGTTTTAAGGTGTTTCTGTATTTTGTTTTATTATTTAAGTGCAATAAAGAGTTTATCTATCTATCTATCTATCTGTATATAAATATGAGAATTATAATATTTTTGTCTACCTAAGTAATATTCACGTTTTCACTTCTGTCTGCAGTCCTAGAATGCCTTTATATTTTTGTCGTTTTTTTTTATAATACGGAGTGAAGGGATGAACAAAATATGCAAGTGATGACAAAAAGTAAATAGACTATGAACTGCATCGCACTAGAATAAATAATACACTCAATGTAGGAAAATAAGCGCAGACGTTTATATATATATTATTAAGAAATATCATCTAGGCAGAAGATGGAGCCAAACATGATGCGACGCAACTAAAGAGGTTTAATGAGGATAGCTGCTACCTCCTTGGAACATAGAACCTTGACCTTCTTGGCTTTTTGGCGGGACGCTGGTCGGGGTTGGACGTGCTTAAAACATAAAAGATTGATTTTTAGTAATTACTGTGATTTTTGTGTAATAATTTATAATTTGATAATAGAAATAGTGTGATTTGTTAAATTGTTGTTTTAAAAATATAAAAACCACTTCTGGTTCCTAAAAATATATATATAAATAGGCCAATTTCTGTTATTTTACCATGAAAAAAGTTGCTTATATTATATTCTCTATTATCCAAATTTCAACCTGATCTGGTCAGACGTTTCGACGTAATTGAGCAACAAATATTTATATTATTAGTAGGATTTTAAGATTTTCTTATTATAAGTGCACTAGCGGTCCGCCCCCGGCGTTGCTTGTGGTATGAATAAAATTTAGCTTAAAGCACTCAGGGATCACGTACAAGCCCAACAGTAAAAGAATTTATGAAATCGGTCCTTTAGTTTTTGAAATTCAAGTGCATAATGCCGCTAACTTAAAACAGTGAAGGAAAATATCGTGAGGAAACCGACATGTACCTAGAATCTTTCGAAGTCATGTGTCATCCACCAACCCGCAATGGGCCAGCGTGGTGGATTATGCCTTAACTCTCTCCTTGCTAAAAAAGGCCCCGAGCCCCAGCAGTGGGAACAGTTAGAGGGCTGTTGATGATGATCATTTCCTGAGACTAGCGCGTTCAAACAAAAATCCTCTTCAGTTTTGTAAAATTAGTATGGATTAGTACTGACAACTACTTTTTCATTAAATTCAAAAAATCTAGCTTTGGTTTTTACTTGGCGAAAACCAAAGTGCGGACAATAAAATCTGGTAACAGCTTTTTAGATACTGCGGTCAGCCGGAGTTAGGGTCACCAAAAATATAAAATACTTATTTTTTCTTCCAGACTTTGGTGTTTTCGATACTTTCTACCATTGTTTCTTAAATCTACAAATTTATAATTAAACTGTAATGTATATCTAATTCTGTAACATTAAAGATTTTTTCGAGGGCTCTGGCTTTAACCTAGTAGGAAAAAAAACATAGCGACGAAATCAGATTGTACAAAAAAAAGAAACAGCTTTCGAGAACGGACGGTGTCATCCACCAACGGTGGAATATGTCCTTGAGTCTGTCTGTCTGTCTGACAGAATGCCTCGAGTTACAGCAGTGGAAATATAAAGTGATGCAGAGCTATTATTATGCCACAAAAGCAAAAAATAAAAAATAAACATTGGTAGTCATAGGGCCTGACGATAGAAATAAAAACTAATAACTCAGAATTTGATAGCGGAACTACAGTACCAACGAAATGGTAGAACTACGCGGGCAACACCGGAGGGCATGGCTTTGGCCTCCGTCATCTTACTCAAAGATTTCTTTCATTTACGACGACGGATTACGGTGACGCACGAGCTCAATTTACAAAAAACCCGCGAAAATCTGTATGTGTAGGTGCCCCAAAAGCAGTTTTTACTTCAAAAATTAAACTATATGACTGTATTTGTGGTTATTAACGAAAACTATTTCGTAAAGTATGAGAAGTTTGGTCATCCTCACTAGAATCCCAAGCGACCAGAGAGAATGTCGTCTAAACTAAGGTTATCCCGTCCCCATGCAGCATACGAAATGCAATCTCGGAGGCTTCGGTGGGAGGTCGGGGCTTAATGTTTGAGAATACAGAATGGGCAGTTCGATACTAGCCGCCCACACTGCAGTTTGTTAGGTTTCTGGGGAAGTAAAACTATTCTGAACCTAATTTTGGAGCTGTTCAAGTAAGGTATTTCAAAAGTTTTATATCTATTAAAAATATCAAGATAAAATTTGTAACACAGTTAGATTAGAGTTTGGAAAAATAACAGGAACTACGGGCACGGAAACTACGCGGGTAAAACTGCGGGGCATGGCTAGTTGTATAATCATTTAGATTGCGATTAAGTGTAATGTTTTCAACACTCTACCTTAGCCTGAATTTCTTATTCGAAACTGTATTTGTTTAATTCACGGGTTTGTCACGTGTGATATGGTCGGCCCAGCTGGCTTAAGTTTCAGCCTCGTCCGGTGGCCTTTTAAAGGAGAGTGCGCGCGCGTGACCGCCCGTTTGGCACTGCGGGCAGCGACGCGACGCGCACGCAAGCTCAGCGGCTTTTGCAGAGGTGCAGATGAGAGTAACTGGTAACTGGCTGCGTATCGTCGGAAATGTTGCAGTTAACTGAGCTGCTTATTCACCAAATCACAAATCATTGCAAAGCTTTTGGAGGCGCGGTTTCTAAGCAGGTGACAAAGGCTCTATCTATCGCTATTAAATATCGTACGCTTACTAATTTCGAGAACCTTCCTCATTTTACAGGGTATAAAGAATCGGTTCTGTGCTAGGACAAATAAAATGTTGAGCGTCCAACCACAGAGCACGCTCTGCCACCGCAGAGCTGTTGTCGTCTAAATTTACATTAACAACTACGTTCGTTTTCATACTAGAAGATGTATCTTCTAGGATAATCATTTTAGATCTATTGTTTGATATCCTGCAATTCGTTGACAAACGCTAGCTTTAATTGTATTAAAAAAATAAATGTACAAATCATGCAAAATGTAAAAAACAAAACAAAAGTTTGTTTTGTTTTACTATGAGCCTATCTGAAAACATAAATACGCACCGAATAAACAACATAAAAGCTGTTGACGATGTCAGTATCATTTCACAGCGAGTCCCCTATGTTTCGATGCAGTTACGGACCATGTTCACGGATAAATCGATTATCCTACCATCGTATTTTACACATTAAGTCGATGGATAACCATCGTTCCGTTTACGTGTCTTGCGGCCACCCTTCCTTTACAGTATTGATTAGGATAACATACCGTAACGACGTCTAATAGCATTTTAGTTTTGTTGTTTTCGTGATACAAACAAAAGTCACTAATTTAAATTTGTTTTCTCATGCCAAAACCATTACTCATCGTAGGTTGTGCACACAGACTTTAAATAATATAGAAGCTTCCTTCCTGGTCGTAAAATGAGAACCGGGTTTCACATTAAATTACTCTAAGATAAACACAATATTGCTAGCGACTTTGATTTATACGATAACGGCAAATTTTAGCACAGGCTTATTTGCGGAGTACACAAGGAAACAATTTGAATAGCATTGAACAAAATACCCTTGAGAATATCAATGTATACTTTTGAAGGAGGTAAAAACTCGTAACTGTACACAGTATCAAGTTAAAATCAAACTTTGTTTTGTTTTATTTTTAGCTGTGCCCGTGACTTTGTCCACGTGGAAAAGTGACTTTGGGCAGCATTTTTTGCATACCTATACGTGTATGTTTAGTTCACAAACACTGTAGAAATTGGCATAATTTTTTTATTTATAAATTGATTGACATAAACAAACATTGAATGTTAAGTGAAGCTTACTACAATTCATTAATGAAAACTACGGCATCAACTACATACAAGCAATCGAATAAGCCGTTTTTGAGATTAACGTGCACAAACACACAGACGAAAATTCTAACAATCATTGTTTTCGGTGCTATTGCGTTAATTAAGGTATCTTATTATATTTGTTCTTATGTACAGACAGCGATCCGTTAAATTTTTATTCAAATCAAATTATCTGTATTGCTGGAATATAGGTATTGGTTACAGATCTAAAATAATTAATTAAGCAAGGTATCACTATATCCGAACCCATAGGGCGTGCAACATTACACATAAATACAAATTGTCTCCATTATAAAGCGCTAATAATGCTCAATTTTACAATAATAACTTCATTAATTTCTGTATAATGTCAATATTCATAATGTCAATTTGATTGTCAATTTTATAGTATAGATATTTAAATTTAAAAAATGTATAGATGTAGATGTAGATACTCTTACTTCATTAACAAATTGTGTTGACGATATAATTAATACCTATTTGATTCACGAACAAATTAAATATCGCTACTTGTTTGGTGATACAATAAATCACTGTAGTCAGATGAACGTTTCTGTTTGATGGCAGAATCAATGTAATTTCACATAAGAAATTTCGCAGTGATATGTCTCCTTGCTGTATACGCCCAGGGAAGTATCATAACTTAGCCAGTTATTCTATCACCAAGCGCAGTAATGTGCTAACATCAATGCATTCCATCTTGAAGGAAAATGTTTCCAGTATGCAGTATAAATGTAACGATTTGGACTCTTATGTTCCAATAGCTGCATGATACTGTGTTGCTTATAGGCAGGCGTGTTGTTTACCATCAGGCACTTCTTTTGCTTGCCCTGTGAATCTTAACTATAAAAATAATTATATACCTACTTGCAAAACTTGTACAATGGAAGCCGAATTGCTGATATAATACAAACTTAAAATTTAATACACTCAAATACAGAACAACTGTCCTTATTCATGACTCAATTACGGATCTTGGGTGGGAATCGAACTCACGAGCTCTGAGCAGACTAACTGAACCGTAGGACTAGTCTTTCTTACTAATATAGGTAATTATTATTAATCATTTTTAAAAATATTTGTTGCTCAATCACGACAGGATGCCAGATAACGGCGACTGATTGTTCAAATATAAATAATAGTTCAGAATAACACAAAAATAACAGAAACCATTTTTTTTGTTTTGCAGACAAAAATTACGAAGATACAGTGCTTACAAGTTTTAGAGTGACGTCACTTCATTGTCCAATTTTTATGGAGACGTGACATCATAACCGCTTCACTGCGGAAGTTTGAAGATCTATATTTGCAATGTTTTATTATTGGTAGTGCGACCCGTCTCCAGAAAAAACAAGTCACCATGACCACGACTGGCATGTAGGTACGCACTTTTTTTCTACAAAACTATAATCGTTTTTGTCACCCACACTATCTTCTGTACTCACAGCAATTCACAAAAGTACAAAGATCGTATTTTAAAAGTAAAAGCTATTTCATAAAGAAAGTAGATTTACGTGCTTATCTTTTCCTTTCTAAAAAGATGATATAAAGATAAACAAAGAGCCATAAAAAGGGATAAGTTTATAAAACAGAAAGTACGTGGATGGAAAGAAAAGGTTTGTTTCAAAAAGACAATTGATAAGACGGAAAACAAAAGAAATAGAGTGCGTGAAATTTCAACTTTTTTGGATTGTATGACAAACGCAAACTTATAAAATCTAACAAGAATGTTGGGTTACAAGTGAAAAGCGTGACAAAACATAATAACCGCATCAGATAACACTACCAGTACAACACAACATTCCAGTAAAATTCTTCCACTAAATAGTATTTAAGCTGGTGCCTATTCTAGTAATTTGATTCGCGTTACAAGGCTGGTGCGTAGTAAGTTGCTTTTACCTAAGCGTAATCATCTCACTTTATGCTCCAACTGCTGGGACTTTGTGAGAGAAGACCCTGTTTTCTCACAAGGCCAAAACCATAATCCACCATGCTTGTCAAGTGCTGGTTGGTAGGTGACACCTTTATTTTATTGATTTTGAACATACCGGTTTTGTACGTTTCTGGTGTTTGTTGTCATATTGATGTTTTTTTTCAACGTTAACGCTAGTTGTGATAACACACTTGTAAATCTGAATTTGAAAAAAATATTCAGAGACGCAAGCGTGATTTAAATCAACGACTTAACGATTCAGTATTGTAGAAACCTTACATTCTCGCCACCATACCACCATGGCTAAGCAATTTGTTCATAATTGTACTAAGAAAAATGTGACCTTCTGGTAAAAAAAAACATTAAGTAAAGTCAAATAAGACAGACACAAAATAAATAATATAGACACTTTCTATTTAATCAAGATATGTAGTGATGGGACGGGTAAAACTTTCTTTTTAGACATTCATCTTTGTGCTCTTCTGATTTCATTCACCTTACATTACCATTTAAACCGAAACACAACAAAGTTTACAAAGTACTGCTTGGCGGTAGTATAACTATCAATACTTCCCCAGGCGGACTCTTCAAAGAGTCTTTTGGCTCTACCAATATCATGACATCTCTCTTTCCTTAGCTAAGGGTTACAAAATAACCGAGTAACGTATTGATTTGCTGCGTCTTTGGTAGATATGCAATTCTTCTCAAACTCAAAAGTTATTAGAATGCAACGCGCACTGTCACCAGCTGGTATCCGGTGTAAGTTTAGTTCGAAAGTATTTGCATGATATGGCTCGGGTATTATAGCTTCTTTTCCACTAGTTGGCACTCCCGGATATATCTTAGGTATGTAGTATGTATGTCATTTTAACAACTTTTAACTATACTTAGTAGGAAAGGTGGTACCTATACAGATACCTATACAGATGTTCACAGAATAGCTACCTTTATCAAACCGAAAACATCGTCTCTTACTAATAATTACATTCATAGTGTTCAATTAGCAGCTAATCGAGATATATTATCCCGAAAAATATATATTACACAAAAATATCATGTCATAATTATGTCTAAAACGTTAGAACAATAATTATTGCTCTAAGCTCTGAGAATTTAAATTTAAACATACAAGTATGGTAGTATGTAGCAAACAATATTGTTCAAAGAAAATTTAATTACTTCTTTACATTTTATAATCTGTATTTCATTCTGAAATAGTTAAGCCCATTTATATAATAAGATCTAAGTGGTTAGCAACATCCCTTAAAAGGGTCATTTTCTATGAAATGCTCCTGACAGTCTTTACCTTTCCTCATTCAATTTTACAAAAATCCTTTTATTTCGTGCTTACCTTTAGCCGAGCTAATATTGATATTAGAAACGTCAAAGGTTTTTGGGTCTACGACTGTTTACCCAGAGTTGATATAAGGGGCACTTTTTAAGTAATACCATTTTATATTCAAGGTTGTAGTTGCCCATAAGTTCATGTCCACGGTTATGCCCGTTAAATATTATAGATTTAAAGCTCAAAATCAAATGATGAAATCAAGACACATCTATATTAATAATTTCGTCAAGGGGTACGGTACGGGACTTGATCAAAACCTTATATGAATAACAAAACATAAAAAATATTGATTTTGAGTCGACAACATATGTCCACAAAATTCGGATTATGGAGAATTTCGTTAAATAATGATGTCTGACAAACAAAGAAACCGCTGTCGCCATCTTTGGTGTGAAGCACGCTTCGTTCCATCAATCAACACATTGCGTGCGTCCGTCGCGCCAAAAAAGTATCCATCACTAAAAACTGTGACTTATGTGACTACGTAAAACGAAACATCTCGCCGCCGGACCGGAATTTTATTAGTAGGTACTTATATTTAGTATCAGCATTGCACCCGCTCGAAGCCGGAGCGAGTCGCTAGTATTTTGAATAATAATAGTCTAAGACTAACCATGGCTTTCGAAGATCCTGAATCAATACAAACAGTAACGATAAATCAAACAAGAAAAATGTTGTTGCTGTCACATAAACAACACTGGTTCGTACGAATAGAATAAGAATGATCAAAAACGTCTTGAAAAGTATCAGTATAATTAGATTCTGCGTTGCAGTTTGTAATTTCACCTTCAATCAGCAATTATGTAGCATAAATTTGCAGATCTGATTATTGAAACATAATGGAAAGTAATAGTTCCTACCAGCAATGGTTAAAGAAAAAACTATAGTCGGGCTTTTATCTTTCATGAAATGACGAAGATCTGGCAGCTATGGGTTTTAAACCATCAATGTCATGCACTCATCCCATCCATGAAAATTTAGTGGAACCCTGAACGATAATTTGTAGCTTTTTTATGGTTATTTAATTGGTCTCGTAGCTCAGTTGATAGTGAGTTTGCTTACTGATCTGTAAGTTGTGGGTTCCATTTCCACCCAAGACATACATTTATGTGGTGTATATAGATATTGTCATTCAAAATATATTGTGGCATTGTGAGTGAACGAAGATGTGATCAGATTCAAGTTTCATGTATTTTCCAAAATTTATACAAATACAGGTATTTTGAAGAACGGTCGCAGTACTGTTACCAATTTTTACTCAAGTAAATAGCGCAAATCGCAAGGTAAATAACCCGTGACAAAAATCCAGCGGTCCCTCTTGGGAAATCAGTGCCTTAGCGACGGGACCCGAGGAATCACTGCAAGGTACTGCAGCTCAAATTAGCTCCTGAACTCACATCTTAGAAGAAATGGGATTCGTTTATTTGAGCTATTGCTGTTCTCAACTAATTTGCAGCGGATTAAACTTTCTTCCAATACAACTAATTGTAAAAGAACTAGAGAAAAGTGTGGATGTGAAATAGTTTTGATAGCTTCATCATAGGTTCCAATTTTTTTTTAATAAAGAGGGATGAGTCGAGCAGGACATGTGTCTGATGGTAAGCAAGATGCCTGCCACATAACAGCACAGTGACACGCAACTATTGAAACATCAAGAGTCCAAATCATTACCTACCACTGCACTGCGCTCGTCACCCAGAGATCTAAGATGTTATATCTCTAAGCCCTGTAATTTCTTTGGAAACATTGCCCTTCAAACCGGAACATAGTATTTTTTTGCACTTGGCGGTAAAATAACTGGCAAAAGTGTGGTACTTCCCCAGGCGGACTCTGCCAAGAGTCCTACCACTATAAAAAAATATAGCATGTATACTTGCTGGGCAGCACGGTACTACAAGCGACATAACAATCTTAAAATTTTAATAAGATTAAAATTATGCTATGTGTTAATCCAGTAATTACAATAAAACTTGTAAAGCAAAAGAACTTAAAATATAGAATTGAGTACAACTCAAGTTTTAAATATGGCAGCCTTTAAAACTGCAATGGGTCTTTTAAACCAAACAAATGGAACTTACTACTATTGTACCGAAAATTATTATATACACAATTTTATTTAACTTGATTATTACGCAATTATTTCATTTTCTGTTGATTATTGAAGTAATGAGATCACAGTTTAATGAGAAATGTTGCCACATTGGTGTCCAATTAGCATACGCTAATAATCCAGAGGACAAATCACACAACTACGTTATAATTTGTGTAATTAAACATACGAGATTGGCAATTTGGGAGATAAAACTTAGTGAACAATTATTGTAATAATGCTATATATGCCTCATGTGTACGAGATTGACAATTTGGGAGATAAAACTTAGTGAACGATTATTGTAATAATGCTATACAGCGTGGCGCTTTGGTGCCGACATTAAATGAACACACAGGTAGGGTTCCTGACCAGTAATCATACAAAAGTGAAAAATAAATATTCGCTTATTTAAAAAAAAAAAAATCTAACAAGCTAAATCATTGTATCAAGCGATCGGATGAAAACCATCCTGTACACTAGATTCATTCAATAACTTCAGTTGTGCGAGTAAGTTGCGTGTGAGTAAAGCTGGCAACGCCGCATCTATCACGCCTTCTACCGCCAACTAAATCGGCTTTGGCTTTGCTATTGCCATCTCTTATCATGTCAAACGAAAAAGAGAGAGAGAGAAACTACAAAGCTATGACGGCATTCGTTCGTGCGGTAAGCCCCCGAGTACCTATCAGCCGCCGCCGCCGCCGCGCCAAGCGGGGTCGTATGTACCTATCTACAGAAACGTTTACATAATTTTTAGTTATTTAATTCTGATTAATTTAGAACGTGAGTGAGTAGGTACATCATGAAACAGCAGATTCAACATCTGTTCACCACTAATAAATCGAATACCGAATAATAAACAACAAAGGTAAGCACACACAAAATGTTGACTTTGAAATAATAAGATGCGTATTGTCAGTACTCATATCAAGGACGCTTCGCATTTTTATTATTCCCACTGGTGGGACTCGGGGCCTTCTTTAGCAAGGAGATAGGCAGTTAAGGCCATAATAATCCATCACGCTGGCCTACTGCAGCTCGGTGGATGACATATACCCACGAAAAGTACATGTCGATTTCCTCAAGATGTTTTCCTTCGCCGTTTTTAATTTAGCGGCCTTACGCACATGGCTTTGAAAAGTCAGTAGTGTGCGGGGATACGGATCAGCAGTCGCCGTTCTTACTACTAGACCAACCGTCACTTCAAGAACACTTGGTAATAACAAAAAGCATTGGCGTTTTTAGCCTGAAACCTGCTGAATTGGTTAGCCTACAACATTCTTTAAAAATAAAATAAAAACAACTTCTCGCGATAGGTTTGGTTTGAACATTTGAATTTCATGAACAATTTAACCCACAAAACCCTTTCAAATAAAAGAAAAATTTGTTTGAAATCTAATTACGATTACGTAAGTAACAAAAAAAAGAATGCCTTAAAAACAGTAACTAGGTAGGTACCTATTAGTTGTAGGGATAGTTGTAAGTTGTAAGTACCTATACACCTCTACCTCTACATGCCTCTACGCACGGAGCGGCAACACCGCGCCTACACCGGTGCGGCGCCGCGCCGGGTTATCCTTTGAAATTTTAGGTACAAACATCGGAGCGAAACTTTTTTTGATCTGCATTTTTAAAATTGTCTACGTGACCGCCACTTTCGAGGACACTAAACTTTATTAAAAATAAAAATGAAAACGAATGCTTGCCAATAAGTGTCCAGGTGAAGCCGAAATCTGCGATGCTCTGGGAAACTTGCACTTTGTCGATGATTTGCTTTGGGCGACAAATCGTTATCGCAAAGGCAGCTATTTGATGGGTTTCTGTGTAAACTAAAGTCATGTCTGCATACTATGGAGTTCCACAACACCAATTATTAAAAAAACTACTCACAAAACAAAATCACAACACAAAAGTACATAACAAAAAGGCGTCTTTATCGCGGTATCTAACCTAATCTAATTGACACTGACTCGTACAATAAATTACACTAAATAAACGACAAAAATAATGCGTAAGTCTTTTTCGCGAATAATTAAATTACTTAATTACCTAGCTAAGGATTTAAAACAGTAAATTAGATATTTACAATTAAAGCTTTAGCGCGAGATATGTGTCAAGGACAACGGTCAACGGTCAACTAGTGGAGAGAAAGAGAAAAAAATTAGACGAGCACATCCTCTCTGCATTGCATTAACTCGCACACAAACGCATGTGTTGTCTTATCTCTTTCTATTGTATTTGCCTTACGCCTGATTTTCATTGATAAACATATGGATCTGAGGTCTGCGACCTAATGACCTCGTGACTTACATTTTTAGATACAGGTTGCTTTGATTTGGAATTTTTGAAAATCGCAAATAACTAAGTGAATAAAAACGATACACAAAATTTAATTTTACAGAATGCCAAAAAATATAATGCGTGATATGTGGTTTCATTTAATGTCGGCACCAAAGCGCCACGCTGTATATGCATCATGTGTACGAGATTGACAATTTGGGAGATAAAACTTAGTGAACAAATATTGTAATAATGCTATATATGCCTCATGTGTACGAGATTGACAATTTGGGAGATAAAACTTAGTGAACAATTATTGTAATAATGCTATATATGCATCACGTGTACGAGATTGGCAATTTGGGAGATAAAACTTAGTGAACAATTATTGTAATAATGCTATATATGCCTCATGTGTACGAGATTGACAATTTGGGAGATAAAACTTAGTGAACAATTATTGTAATAATGCTGTATATGCCTCATGTATCATCATCATCTATGTATCATGTTTTGTGACCATATTTATCACAATTTTAAATTCTAGTACTGGCTACACTTACCCCGTAGTCATTTGCTGGTATAAAGTAAATGTTGCTATGAGCTATTGACTAAATATTCCCACTGTTAGGACGCGAGGGCTTCTCTCACAAGAAGATGGTCAAAGCTATCCACCACGCTGGCGCAATCCGGGTTAGTGGATGACGTATTATGACTTCGAAACTCCAGTTAGCTCACAATGTTTTCTTTCACAGTTTTTATGTTAACGGATTTACACACATGACTCTAAAAAGACAATGGTAGCGTGGGATTAGAAAGAAGGGATTCATGCCACCACTGCTTTTTTTTTAATTCGGTGCTTGAAATTGTTGTTCTCTAAATATTATTAACACGCGAAACAAAAACCTAACACTCCTTTTTACGAAAATTTAGCGGATATCTATCACCTCTATACTCCTCCGAGTATGAAATTTCGCACAATTGATAAGGTGTTCAAAACAATATTTTTTTAAAAATTATGTATAAACGTACATTAAATCAATAAATAAAAACATTACATACACTTCTGTGTATTTGACACAAACGCTTATATAGTACTTTTTGGTTTATTGTAATGTCTGTGTTCAAATTGAGAATAGATAAGAATAATATTACCTCAGTCTATTAAATCATATATAATAGTCGTTCGACGAATCCGTCTAGACGGGGCAATCGTGCGGAGCATGCGGAGTGAGACGCGGGTGAGACGCGGAAAGCGCGCTCCTGCATTGCCTACATTACAATGTTAGTATTGCAGCAGCGCGGCTCAGGGCTAACGTCTTCCGTAGGTATCTTTTAATTTTATTTTGGTAATAAGCATTTTTGTTTGCGACAACCATACCCGTATCTAGACATTATCGTCGTTACTCCCAAGATCAAAGGCGATGAACTACTGGTACTAAGTACTTCTTTAAACTGTGATATTACTTTATGGTTGAATTTCGAACATTAGGCAACTTAGATAAAGTACAACTTGGAAACCACTAGTAATAGTAGTCTAGCTATCTATAATCACAGTATTTTCTTTTTGACTTAGTTTCCACTTTAGTTCTGTGCTCAGTCTAAGTAGTGAAAAAGTCTGCGTAATCCTGGGTAAAACCTAGCTACGTTTTATTATACCGATACGTCAAGAACGTGCGATGCTTCGAAGTGAGCTAGATTAACTGAGTCTAAGAAGGTGATTTCTAGAGTTATCGCGTACAACTTTCTTAAGTGAAGAAGGTAACAAATTTGTCTTTAAAATAAGTTAAATTTGTTAAGTAAATTAAGTAATGTGTTGATGCATTAAATTGTTGTTTTCATATTCATTTGTCGTAATCGAATCATAATCGAGTCGCAATCGAATCTCAATAGAGTTGCAATCTAGTAGTGTCTGGAACGCAAGTGCCACCTGGTGGCGCTCGATGGAGTTAGTGGCGCGCGCGCTGTCGAATGGACGGATCGTTTGAGTCAGTTCTCTCTTGGCTTTCGACGCGTGCGGTCGGCGCTGAACCATCGCGCGTTTTACGATACGTACTTCGCTATAAAACCAACTTTGTTACCTGTGCTTCATAAATTCGATTGTGTTAGCGAGTTTTCATCCAACACTGCCCGCCGCTATGCCCACAGCCGAAGGATGCGAAGAAAAAACAAAGAAGTAAATCAATGTCGAAAAAAGTATCAATGTCGAGAACGACGTAGTGAGTAAACTCGCGAGTGTGTCCGAAAGAAAAATGTGAGACATAGGATATGATAAGAGTTAATTTAATGAAACAAAAGCGAAACTTCAAAATTGGTGATTTTGTGTGGTTACAAAATTAATTAACAACAAACTAAATTAGATCAAAAGTAATAAAGTCCGTTTAAGGTGATTAAGATTTTGGATGGTGATCGTTGTACACTTGAGCTTAAAATTTAAAGCATACCTACAAAGACTTCAACTAATAGTACCTACAAGTTCAGGATAAGTTATGGAAGATGCCAGAGGGTCAAGTACTAGTCGAACTTATATATAATAGTAAAGTATAATAGTAAAACTATAATGATTATGACGTTGGTTCCAATGAGTAAGCTTAAAAGTTGTGGTAGAAGCTCGAGTACGGTACTCTATCGGCCGTATTGTGTTTGACCGTACCAGTAGTTATTGTGTAGTCGTAGCTCGTTGAGTCAAAAGTCTAAAAGTTTTCTGTTGGTGACTTTGTATTGTTAGCGAACGAAGAACGTTATCAAACGAAATTAGATCCGAAGTTTAAAGGGCCGTTTAAAGTAGTTGAAGCAATTCAATAATTGTGACCGTTACCCATTGAAATCTGTACACTCAAAGCGTACTTACAAATGCGCACACGATAGTCTAAGACAGATGCCATCAGATCACATACTAGTCGATGTTGATGTAAATGATGGTAGTTATGATGATGATGGCTTAAGTTGTGACGGAAACTCGAGTAAGGGGACTCTAGCGGCCGTATTGTGTGCCACCGTACCAGAGGCTATTTCGTAGTCGTAGCCCAGTAGAAATCGGTGTCTCTTGAGGCAACTCAAGTAGTCCGTGGGTGCGCGGTGTGCGTTTAACTCTGGCGGAGGTCGGGGTCTGGAAAGACCGTACGTGTGATAACAGAGGACACACGGGCGTGTGATAACAAAGGACACACGGGCGTGTGATAACAGAGGACACACGGGCGTGTGATAACAGAGGACACACGGGCGATCCACGTGATGGATGTGCAAACTGAACCACGCGGTGGTTGTGTATGAGCAATGTGATTGCTGTTCGGCTGGAGAGCCGTGGCGTTAGATGTCTTACTCGGGAGTTTCATGTGATCTAAATTGAAGCCGTAAATTTGAGGTTTGATGAACGACTGTGGTATGTGGTTCTGGCTGTTGTATGGGGAATTTAGTATCTCCTGGTAGGTTTGGTTTAAAATGTTACAATAGTGTAGTGCCGCCGACATATTTATTTTACAAGTTAGATCATACAATATTTAGGGCAATTTAATTGTTATTTTATGTGTAAATTTAGTGTTGTATCAATTAGCAATAAGGAAACCATACTTGTAAACCATATAGTATATCTTAACTGGAGCGAGAGCCTTTGTAGGTATGTAATTCACCAGAGATACCTAGTTTGGGTATGAAACAATGAAAAGCGACATCAGTTCATGGTTGACGTTTCACAAGCTCGAACGAGATTTTTTTTGACTTTTGTAATAAGAACGTTTAGGCTGTAGAATGCGTTCACTGTGCGGGTTTTCCCCGGTGATCACAATCTTAATATCTTCAAGTTGAGAGTGAATCGGTTTCTTTTAGGTGAGCATGCTCCAACGTGGGCTACATCGTTGTTTGTTTAAAAATTAATACTATAATTATGAATGGATGTATACAGAGTGGCGCTTTGGTGCCGACATTAAATGAAACACCCTATAAAATATCATATTTTGACCCATTCTGTCAAATAAAATTTCATTTATCGTTATATTTACTGAGTTATTAGCAATTTTCCAAAATACCATAATAAAGCAGCCTGTATCTAAAATTTCCTGGGCAAAGGTCATTACAGCGCAGCCCACAGTCCATCCGATTTATCAATTAAAAATCAGGCGAAAAGCAAATACTAAAGAAACGAGATAGGCGATGTCCTGCAACACACTTGTATATTTGTGAATGAAATGCAGACGAATGAGACCTATTAACTAATGTTAAATATAGTCTTTCTCTTTCTTTTATTGACGTGACAACGTCTTAAATTAGGTTGCGGCTGGGAGTCACTTATGAAAAAGTGTAACGCTCGGTAACGTTACGATGAGTCACCGAACGAGAGAGAGGCCCGCCGAATGCCTTGCGTCTCTCTCCCACTCAACTATGATCGGTCTGCCGCGCGCGCAGCACTAGAGAATTAGGCGCATTGAATCGGCGCATGCTTGTGTCTCTGTCTTTGTCTTTCTCGAACGTTCTTGGCGTTGGAAAACAAGAAAGCGTCATAATACAAGTTCACACGTGGTTAAAGTATCGTCAGCTGTGTCTGTAGTGAAAATGTGGAGTGCTTAGATTCGTCATTTACAACAACTACAACAATAAAGGTAAATAATTGTACACTGATATTTCATTATCGTAAACTATGATTGATTGATTAATTTCTTAATTTCATGAAAAATACGTATAATCTTGATTGCGTATCAAACGTTTCTAAGTCAACTACGTTAAAAGGAACAACTATCGACTTGACTTTCGCAAGACACATTACAGCAGAAACACTTCCTTTCATTTCATATTTCTCCTATCATCGTCCTATCCTCAACAAAATCACTCAAATAGGAATTAGTTAAGTTTAAGTTTACATGTACAATGTTTTAGTAAACAAAATATATTTCTATAGTTAAAATTTGTGCAATTCTTATTTTCATTCAATTCCTTGTTCCTATTGTGCAATTTAATTATATTCATATCAATAAATATTCTACCGAGAAAAAGACGTTGTCACGTAAAATCTTCGCCCGTAAAACCGACTTTACAGGCAACCAGATTTTTTTTCACTAGTTTTATCACAGAATAAATATTAGTACAGAACCCTCACTTAGCGAACAATTTTATATAAATAGCGACTCTTGCTGAGACGCAACAAAGTGCAATTCAGCTCGCATTAGCGCTCAATGCCTATCGCGATTTTCACCTAAACATATGCGTTCTCTTCTAACGCGTAACGCTGTCGCTGTCTGGCGCGGAATGATGCGCATCGAAAGGGTTGTCGACATATCTAATAATTAATTAAATTAATCTTTCGTTATGTAGGTGGTCAGCATTGTAGCTCAGATTATATATTTTAGTTACTTACTTCGTAACGCGCAAGACAGCTAGAAGATGCCATAACATATTGAAATTAAAACAATAAAAGTATACTTTGACTGTTTTTATTCTACTTGATCGTCAAAATGTTGTTTAACAAATATGTTACATATTTTAATATACCTACACTAATACATACAACCAGCTTCGATTACAAGCTGTTTTATAATGTCCTGTACTTTTTGTACGGTTAGGAGAAAAACATAAAAAATAATGGTATTTTTTGTACAACTAGGAAATAGGAAATATTGACTTCCGAATCGGACTACATATTAAGTTATAGGAAATATTTCAATGTAAGTATACGGTATGAAATAACTTAACACACATCAGATTATGTTCACATTACCTTAACATCAACCAAATTATTTAAATACACAATCAAAATCTGTAAAAAACACCTATAAAAGGCATAACTTTAATATGTACATACAGAAAATAACTGATGTACATCAATCAAATAACTTACCTTTCTTCGTCCTTAGGCAATACAGAAAATGATAATTCTTTGTTTGTTTTTTGACTCGTGCATCCATATACAGCACAATATGCACGCGACGTCATTTTGCGTGGGAAACGTGTTGCGCGAGCGCTGAGCCGTGCGTTCGACAACCGCCTGGCACTTGTTCCGTGCGAGGAACGGTCTAGCTGTAGGCTAAAACCGTGCAACCTTGAGCGAGTGAGGATGCACTGGTTTTGTGCTAGCTGCCGGGATGCGAAGTTGACCGTAGTCCCTGACACATTTCTCTAAATGGCGCGTTAAAACTTTTACTTTAAATCCTTAACTAGGGAATTTTGTAATCTAATTATTCCCGAAAAAGACGGTTACATGTTAATTTTGTTCGTTATTTTAGTGTAATTTATTTTTAGAGTCAGTGTCAATAAGATTAGCCTGCTTTTCGTTTTGTTTGTGTGTGACTCTGATTGTGTTGAGAATAGTTATCTATTTAGTGACGTCGAACGTACAGTGTTTTCTGAGTGTACCTATGCACATGTGATTTTAGTATAATAAGTCCTACAATAGGATTTCGAAAAAATCGACCCAGAGCATGTTTTCGACCGTTTCGCGCGCCCGTTCAGGCCGGGCGCGCGTTGCCGTTCCGCCAGTAGGAAAGGTAAGTACAACGGCTTAATTCGATTTTAAACAATTTTTTTTTCTCAAAGGGGTTAATTGGTTAGATTGTTGACGAAATTGAAATCGTATTGCGAGAAGTTTTTTTTATTTTATTTTAAAGAAAGTTGTAGGTACCAACCATTTCAGCAGCTTTCACGCTAAACACGGTAATGCCCTTTGTTATTACCAAGTGCTGGTCTAGTCCCGCGTTCAAATCCTACGCGAACAAATTGTCTTATCAGTCATGTGCGTTCTGCTGCTAACTTAAAAACATCGTGAAAAACCCGACATGTAAGTACATAAGGTAAGGTAAGGTAAGTAAGTACTTACCTACAATCTTTCGAGGTCATGTTTATGTTAAACACCAACCGCACTTGGCCAACGTGGTGGATTATGGCCTTGACTTTTTTCGTGCGAGAGAAGTTCCCGAGTCCCAGCAGTGGGAATATTTGATGGGCTGTTTATGCGAAGTGTCCTTGATTCTGACAACGCATCTTACTTCAAAAAGCCATCATTTTGTAATGTTTCGCCAAAGTTACAATAGATACCTACCTACGCATTTACCTATTTACTATAATATGTTATTTTATTAGCTTTATTTTTTGGTAGGTATTCGATTTATTAGTGACTATGGCCCGCCCGGCTTCGCACGGGTACATACACACACACACCCTTTTTTGTATCGGGTTTAAAAAAGTAAAATTATAAAGGGAGTTTGAATTTTATTTATGATTTTTTTTATAAATGTTTTTTTTGTATTTTTTATTTTAAAATGTTATACATATATAATATTGTTTACAAAAAAAAAGCCATTAGTTTTAGTGAGTCGGAGCTTCCCTGTAAACGATATTTGAAGTAGTTTTATTTTGTGGCAGCAAAATAAATTGATTTTCAGGAGCTCCGACACGTGGGCCAACATACAGTTGGCCATGAGTGAAACATTCTTTTCGTAGGTCGATCCCTAATAATTCGAAGGTTTGGCCCTGGGACTTGTTAATAGTTAACGCGAAAGATGATTTCACCGGAAACTGAAGTCGTTTAAAAGGGATTGGCAGATCAGTTGGAATCATCGGTATCCTCGGTATATGAGCTAGTTGACCAGCTGCTGGGCCAGTGATGAAATTTTGTTCAGCAAGCCGCTGCGAACGCTCGATACTTGACTCTCTAGCACGCGATTGCGACGCGTATTCTCTCCGACTTGCAAGGCGATTTTCAGTTTCTGATGAAGATTCCTCATTACGCCGTATTTTATTGCCCTCGCCTGGGAACTATGTTTAGAAAGTTGATATCTTGATCTTTTTGGCATTATAAAATGAAAAATAGAAGGAAATAAATAATTAAACAGGCTTTTACTAAATTTTTGCTTATTGAACTATATGAAGTACTAAGCTGTTTGAATAATTAAAATATAATATTTATTATCAGGTAAGTAGTAGGTACTTATTGAAAGAAAATTAAAAATATGGGCGTAGAAAACTACCTTTTACTAAATTTTTGCTTAAATTTTGAACAGGAATGAATACCCATAAAATACTACTATAAGCAGTTTGAAAAGTTACATTAAAATATAATATTTATTATCATATACTTATTTACCTACGAAACGAATTTAAAGCGAATTCAAAAATTTTTCAAGCTAAAATCATACGATCACGCACACGACCGCTGCGTAGGTAGCCGATCGCGCGAGTGAGCCGCGCGGCACTTTATTTTATTACATTGACTTGCGACACTTTTTGTAGATAATTATGAGTTCTGCAAAGTCGTAGTAAATGATTTTGTTCTATCATCAATAGTTTTCGCAGCGCACGCGACGTAAGGAATTTTTCAGGTCTTTTTTTTACACCTTATGGTACATTATTGGAGTTTTAGTAAGGATTCCTAATATTTTTTTAAATATAATATAGCCTATGTTACTCGGGGATAATGTAGCTTTCCAAAGGTGAAAGAATTTTTGAAATCGGTCCAGTAGTTTCGGAGCCTATTCATTACAAATAAACAAACAAACAAACAAATCTTTCCTCTTTATAATATTAGTATAGATATAGATGTAGATAAACAGGCATAAAGTTGACGGGGAGTCCCCGTTCCAAATTATCGCGCATTTGTAAGTATCTACCCCTTTCGACCGGGGCGGCGTTGCCACGCCGTGCGCCCGCGCGCCGCTTGCAGATAGGTACTTTCTGCAGTGCGACGTTGCCAGCTTGTTTTACGAAAAGCGAACGTAAATCATGCACACATCTGACGTTGGTGAATGAATCTAGTTCACAGGATGCTTTTCGTTCGATCGCTTGATACAATTATTAAGTTTGTTAGAAAATATTTTTTTTTTGAAACAAGCGAATATTTATTTTTCACACCTTTTGTATGATTACTGGTCAGTAACCCTACCTGTGTTCATTTAATGTCGGCACCAAAGCGTCACGCTGTATAATATATTTGTGTGTGTGAATATATGTGCACCTCTAAGGGCGTGTCTGCGTGAGTGTTTTTGCACCAGGGGATTTACCGCTACACGAAAAAAAGGTACAAGTTCGCGCTGAGACCGTGGCACGAGACCGCGACAGGAGACTGCGACCGGAAACCGCGACCGGAGACCGCGACAGGAACTTGACATTATGGAATTGTATGGGCGCCAGTTGGCGCCGAGACCGCTACACGTGCGTGTATCGGTATGCTGTAAGCAATATTATACCTTTGCCAGGTATTCTACCGCCAAACAGTAATATACAAACATGTCTGTGTTCCGGTTTGAAGGGCAATGTTTCCAGATAAATTACTGGGCTTAGAGATAGGTATAATATATTAAATCTCTGAGTGACGAGCGCAGTGCAGTCCTAATAAGTGCGAATAATGATATGGACTTTTTATGTTCCAATAGCTGCATGTCACTGTGCTGTTATGTGGCAGGTATGTTGCTTACCATCAGGCACATGTTCAGCTCATCTCGTCACTCTATGCTATAAATAAATATACATATATTCAAAATATTCAAATTCATTTATTTCAAGTTACAAAGACTCATACACTAAATACTTAATCATTCATAAAATTAATTTCGGCACATTACATTATAATTAGAAATAATTAAATTTGTACATTTTATCATTAAATTTAATATAATTCTCAAAAAATAAATATGCATAATTTCGTTTTAATGTCAAATTAAGGACATAATGCTGCTATCCAATTCAGTCTCTGTGTGTAACATGAAGCTGACAACAATGAGCTATGTATGGACAGTCCAGCCGAGCCGCGAGCGCGGCCAGCATGCTGTTGGAGCTACCGTGCGCGCGCCGCACGAGCGAGCCGCATCTCTTGCGCAATGTCGCGTAAAAGCAGTCAACACGAGCCTCCGTAAACATTGCAGATGCGCTGCAATAGCGCGGGAGCCCCACCAGCATCCTGAACATGTTGTTGTATTGGACGCGGAGCGCGTCGTAGGATTTTTTGGTGTAATTAGCCCACAGGCTGCACGTGTAGAATGTAGTACAAAAAGCTCTGAACAAAGTTAATTTAACATCAATTGAGCATCGTGCAAATCTGCGGATCACCATGTTAGCCCTCACTGCCAACGCCCTCCGCTCCCTCTCTATGTCTGCATCATCCCTCAGGTTAGGTGTAACTAGATGGCCCAAATATTTAAACTCCTCTACCATTAGTAAAGTGCTACCACAAAGTTTTACTAGTGGTACCTCAGTCACTTTCTTCCTCCCTGAAAACCATACACTGACTTTTTTTTACGTTATATTGTAATCCATGTATTTTAGCATAGCTCTCACATATAGTCAGTAATTTCCTTAAGCCACACACCGAAGCACTCAGAAGAACCATATCATCTGCATAGCTTATACTATTAAAACACACACCATCTATATAGCATCCGACATGTTGTCCACTCAGTGTCTCAATTAGGCCATTTATATAAATATTAAAAATAGAAGGTGAACTTAACCCGCCTTGCCTCACTCCACACTCCAATCTATAAGAGTCCGATAATGTTCCAGCCCATTTCACAGTGTGGAGCTGATTTTCATACCAATATTTAAATATATTTATGATTTCAGTTGGTATTCCAAGTGCTCTCATTTTTCCCCATAGTATTTTATATACCACTAGGTCAAAAGCACGTGAAAGGTCAAGAAAGCAAGCATAAACAGGTGTCTTCCTTGTATTATAGTATCTGACTGTACTCTTTAAACACAGTATTGCAGTTTCTGTAGACAAACCAGGTCGAAACCCAAATTGGTTATCATGTAACTTCATGTAATTATTCAACTGTGTATTAAGAATACAGTCAAACACTTTTGCAATGATAGTAGCTAAAGAAATCGGACGATAGTTTGTAATATCAGATAAATCCTCCGCCTTATTCTTAACCACTGGCACAACATCAGTCCTCATTAGATCAGTAGGTAAGTATTAGTGCGATAGACTAAAGTTATAGAACATAGCCAGCACCCTGCACACATGAGGGCCAGCATGCTGGATATGCTCTATGCTCAATCCATCATGGCCAGCGGATTTGCCTTTAGAAATAGATTTTATAGCCAGCTTTACATCCCTGGCAACATAAGTAAATGTTTGAGAAGACAAACCCAAATAAACAGCATCAATAATTAACCATTTGAAGTCATTATAACAGGTATTTAGTTCGTTAAAAAATAATTCCCCAGGATGTGCATTAAAATCTCCCAATATAAATACAGGTTCGTTCTCAAACTCATTACTAATTGCACTTATAGTACCGATGCAATCCGTAAATGTAGTCAAATGTTCCCGTTTATTTATCGGCATGTAAACACAAACTACGACAAACGCACTCGAATCAGTATTCACACGTATCGCGCACACTCGCGGGTTATCGCACTTTACAACAGAAACACTCTTAAACACTGGAATTCCATAAAAAATGCCGTTCCACCATACGGCCGACCTATTAGTAGCTTGGTTGTGTCAATCGCCGACGTCCCGATACAGCTAAACCGGTTATCAATTTCATTCAGATAGGCCAGCTCCTCCGGCAACAGCCAGGTTTCCTGTAGCGCTATTATCACACATTCTTCACATAGACGCCGTATGTTTAGTAGGGCACGCTTAACATTTTTACATATATGTGAAATATTTGTTGTAGGTATGTACACAAATACCTCTATAGCCGTGCTCCAGTATTTCAGCGAAACGTCTCGAAATATTATATTTGTGTGAATTTGAGTGGAACTGACAAATAGAACGTAATGATCCCTCATTGATCTCTTAAGTCGCAGTTCAGTCGAGGGAAAATAAATAGGACGTTTGTGCCAAACAATTTGATTATTAAATAAACCGTAAGCTCTTTTGTATTTTCTGCCTCCACGTAAACCATTCAATATATTAAAAACAAAATTGTCAGCCATAGGGGCTACCGATGAAAGTGAAAATGTATAACTCAGAATTATAGTTTTTAACAGCACTAATGTTTCATAACACGTCGTCACCTGTAAAGCTATACGTATTATGTTATTACGCATGTCAGTGAAATAAAGTCACAAAATTTTACCTAAAAAAAAAACTAACGTTCACGTCTCACTCTGCTGCTCCGCCACCGCTCCGACGCTATGGAAGCCGCTGCCGCTTGATATAAGCATGTAAGTAAAGCGAACGCGAATATACACAACACTATAACAAATTACAAATACAAGATGGCTGCCACCACAAAATGTCGAATTATATATATTTTTTACTACTACCTCAATATGGGTATGAAACGAAAGGGATTGACTAGTAGAATACTTTGCACTATGATAAATTTCAAATCCAAGATGGCCACTACCACAACATGGCGAAATACATTTCCTTTTTCACAACACCCTTAATATGGGTTTATATATAAATGAAAGGGCTTGACTAGTCGAAAGTTGTACAGATAACAAATCCGAGGTAGGTGGTGGTTAATCAAAATTGGTAATTTTGTTCTTGTCTTCAAATAAGTTTTTGCACAGGGCAATCACAAAGACAAAGAGCCTATTTCCAGAAGAATTACTTTAAGAGTATACCTATTTCATCGTAATTTAGCAACAATGTGACTGAATTCTGAACTAACGATAAAACTAAGTTTCCTCCCTGAGGATACTTGAAAAAATATTATCAAAGATAAAATAACCAGTAAAAGGTCGACTGTTCTAAAGTTCTAAGCCAACAAAAAGGTTCAGTGTTAGACAAGCCAGCATTTCTTATTTTTAGCAATTATTAGTCTTGTTTTTACTCCGAAACAATTTTGTTCAGTACTCTACAGGACTGGTTCGATTTATCAGACAAAAACGAATTGAATTCCTCAAAACGGCCACTTTGCCAGATTAATAAATATTATCTTTGTGAAAGTGTGTATGTTTGGGTTGATTTGATGAGTTGGTCAGAGATAGATTATATACAATGTGTTTGTCTACCCGTGTACCCGTTTGTGACCCTGAAATGATAAAATATATGATTAATTTTATCGACAAATGAGGCTATACTCATTTTTTTCCTCCTCATTGTGGAATCATGTAACGAGGATATTGATTAAAAAAGTTATCATTTGATAGCTGAACATATAGGCAATAAAACGTGATTAAACATTTGCAAATGTTATTTTGATAAAAGGTTTTTCGATAAAATTAGACACGGGTAGACAAACGCATTGTATAGTTTGAAATAACACTTTTAATTTTATAGCGGCAAAATTACGGAAACGAGTATCACAAAGTAACTAAATTGATTAAATGAATGAGTGAGTGTAGGTAAACAACACTTATAATTATTGCAAAAACAACTGTATTATTATTTTACTCAGGATGACGAGGCGTTATTTTTTTTTTTGCAGGGTAAATAAATTTACGTATGGTATGCCCACTATGCAGGGACCTGTCACTGACCTTGCGGACCCGTTTGAGTCAGAGAGACTTTCATCTTACCTCTCATGGCGAAGATGATCTGCAGCAAGAGATCCGCCCTCACCACCGCGGCTAGGGATAGCCAGGATGCTGCCTCTATGGCCGCATCGCGACACTTGTCCTTCCACTGAGCACTCCCTTAATCAGAGTGCTCGTGGAGGACCCTCTTCCGGAAGACTTAGGAATTTTACTTGATAGATACATTATCAGCCGATACAACATGTCACAACAAGATGCCGCCGAGGCTAGTTGTTGTGTGCATGGATGCACCACGTGGAGGTTCCCGAGCCGCGCACCCCGAAGTGTAATAGTTTTTTTTTTATGTGGGGGAAATAGGTACATTATTTACGTATTCCCACCATGCAGAGACGTGGTGAGGTATCTCGGGCTCAACACCATGACGATGAAAGACTGGGTGCCCCTACCGATTATAACCCACACAGATTTTTCCTGCATGGCCAGGGTTCAAGGTCGCGGGGTCACTTTTCGCACTCCCGTCAACTGTGGTTGACGTCGTTGTGTCGACGGCTATGACAACGTCGTCCCGTCGTTGCGGACGCGCCTTCCGAGGAGCGTTATTACTCCCGCATTTAGCTCTAGTGACGTGCTGGAAATCAACCTATCCCTAGACATGCAGGAATGATAGGCATGAATATATTCATGCATACACGATGGTGCATATCCACCTATCATTGTTATTTGTGCGTACAAACAAAAAACGATCGTGCAATGTGTGACAAGAACAGATCGAAAACCGCAAAACATGATTTGTGCTGTTGAAACAAATGGGAATCGTTATTAAAAATCCTATCACAGTCTATGTAGATATTGAATACCAACAAACTTCAGGTCTACATAACAGATGCCCTCATTTCCTGCAACGTACGTCTCTCTGAAGTCGAGACAACCCATAAAAGATTTGAATTTATTCACCTTGCCTACAGTTTCTTTGTTTCCGCTGATTATTTTCTTCGAGGCGCGCCGTCGAAGATAACGAGCTTTCTTCCGAGGTGCCTCCTCATTTCCCAGGAGATTTGTTATTTTTAATTTTACCCTTCTCACTTTATTTCAACCTCTTAAATGTCTTGGATTAAGGATTATTTTTATTAAAATAGAGCGTCTGGTTCGTTCCACTTTTGGTTAAGAATTGAGTTTAGCAGCTCGTTGCTTTTAACGATCATCTTAATTTTCAACGGAAAGTACGTTTACTGCATTTTGTAACGGGTTGTTAGTTTTAGTTTTGTTTTACAAACAAATATTTATAGTGCATAATCTTAATAACATTGTACGTAAACATGTTTACTATGAATTAATTCAGGTATGCGTTATCTTGCTGCCGTATTGTAAAATTGAACTAAACGCAATGTTGTGTGTAAGTTTGTTTATCGTCAAATGTCTTGAATTTTATTATTTTTTCTGTAAAATACATACATTTTGAAATGTTGGCATTTGGTAAACTGATAAATTATAGTCTGGAAGAACACATAGCGTATTTTTTTATCCCGGTAAAAACACGGGAACAGGAACTGACTCTGAAACTGCAGGGCGCTGCTAGCTATAGTTATATAAGAATCTCTACTAATCTCTACTAACTCTAGGAATCTTTGTGTCTGGTTGAATGTTGTTTGTATGCATAACGCACAATATTACTTGGAGTAATTTATTTTACGCTGCACTTGCTTTTAAAATATTCATTTATTATGTTATTTAATGTGAAGCCTCTTTCAATTAATCATGTTCTGTTCTGATATGTTGTGTTCTGCTCTGCTCTGCGCTGTTCTGTTCTGCTCTGTTCGATTGGTGGCTTGAACTTGTACCTTAGTCTTAATTATTCAATTTGAAAAAAATTATGCTGAAACTTGCATTAAAAATGAAAATTATAATAATTGCATTTTGTAATCTTATTTCAACATTTTAATGCCCACTAAGCCAGCAACTATTAGTGACGATGTCGACGAGAATAATGGTTTTGCGACATCATTTATATTTACATAATTATCCAAGGGTCGCGTTTCACTCCTTAACCATGGTAAATACCCCCTAATTGATATTACTAGGGGTAATATCAATTAGGGGGTATTAAATAAATTAAATTATATTTTTTAATAAAAAATTGTATTTCCACGGACTCCTAGGTCCATGACTTTTTTAACATACCTATTATACATTTGCTGTTTTCCGTTGTCTAATGCAGGAATACTTAAATATTAGACTTAGATATTACTAGGGTTAATTGATATTACGTCTAAATTATAATAAATGTTCACGTAATAAAACAATGACAGTGAAGTCTTCAGAATTTTAAAATGTGATTTCTAACTAGCCAATATTTTACAATGCAATAATGAATCGGGCAAAGTGAACCATTCATATCATATCTCGGTCCATACCGCTAATTTTGTTGTAAAACTTTGTTTGAAATCACTGTGTTCCGGTTTGAAGCTGCAATGTTTTCAGTGAAATTACTGAGTATAGAGATCTAATATTATATCTTTGTGAAGAGCGCAGTGGACTGCTAGGGTGCTATAGGTAATGATTTGGCATCTTTATATGCAAATACACGTAGCTGTATGTCACTGTGCTGTTATGGGTAAGCTTGTTGCTTACCATTAGGCACACGTCCTGTTCAACACTCTCTACTGTTTAAAAATATATACAAAATTCATCTAAATTTAATAATAACGGTGTATTGCGTTCCCTGATTATGTTTTATGGCTTGACCGATATTCCGTATCAGACCATTAGACTATATTTCAGGAGCTACAACTTCGACCTACCATAAATCAGAGACGAACAACGGATACCCGGAACTGGGATTTAATTGGGAACTATTCACATAATGATAGCACTGAGCGCCTAGTGATGTGGCTTCGACTGGTTTGTTAGGATGGTCAGAAAAACTAATAGGAAAATGCTGAACTAAAACTAGCCACGAGAAAACAATTTTAATTAAGTATGCGGTATTTAGTCAATTAAAATGCTGAGGGAGTAGTACCTATGTTTTATTTCGTAATTTAAAACTTGTTCTTGTGGCTTTTAATCAAGACTTGTTGTATTGTATTTCTATTCATAATATTGTTATCTTGTAAGCAGAATGAGTAAGTTCTTGAAATATACTGCTGTTATTCTACTTAATATAAGTAAATAACAAAATGAATAAACATGTGAGATTTTGTGAAGAAGGATAGATGAATTTAATTACATATTTATTATGTGCATTGCCTAATCATGCAAAAGCTACTTACTACCAACTAATTGCACTAAGTTGGTCGTAGTTTTTGAAAAAAAACTTCACATTCATAACCTTTATTAACTTAGCTTGTTATTAAATGCGATTGTGTATATGTTTAAATATTTGTTGTAATGGTGAAAATACTAAATAGATCAAGTTTGAATTCGTAATACAAATCTAGAATAACAGCTTCTTTTTTATCCTAATAAAATTGCTGAAATACTTTGAGGAAAGTTCTTTAATACATCATACATCAATGTATTAAGTGTGTAAGTGAATGAATTTGTGGGCTTTAACTACTTTAGGAAGTTACTTTTAATCCATATCTATACTATAGAGGTATCTATGTAATCTAGCTGAGTGGCAAAATTACTAGGCACAGCTAACAAAATCAATAATTAAACCTAAACTAACAGCATACTTTTTCTCTTGAAACATATCAAAAAAAATTCAAAAAGGTTTTAAAAAATTACGACATGAAATTTTCTTTGTAAGATTCTGCAACAGAGCGATAGATTGACGTTATTTCTTGAGCATCATTGCAAAAACTATTCCAAGTTTTTCGTCACATTCTATATGAGTAATGGTACTGTCTGTGCATCTGGAATTAACTTTTATAAGAAAGATGTCATTTAGTTTTTGAATATACGAGTAAAAGTGAACTCCGCAAAGCTGTCACGCAAATTTATAATGGTTTTTTACTGACGAAAATTAGAAACAGGTAGACACTTTTGTGTTTTTAAATGATTTTCTGAGTAGCATTTTGCAATCGACATTGTATGTATAAGTTAAGTAAGTACAGAAAACATTAAATGTATATGCCAATGCTATTAAATTAAATATCTGTGCTCCACAACACCAATGTAACAAAGGCGAACATTTATGTGTTTGTAAGTGTGTGAATGTTTATTCCTACGTAAGAACTTAGTGGTTTTAAAATTAATTAAAACAAGCTACTTTTCATCCCGTTAAATTCAATGTTTATTGTTAAGCCGTAGGTTACACCGTAGAGTGCAGCTAATGGTCAAGATAACTACTCCGTACTATTCAAATTGTCTTTCCTATAATAAGATTACAACTAGTACCTGGTTTGCTTGAACCTCTGTAGACAAGACAGTAGTAGACAGTCACAGTATATGACGCATCTAAGTTTGTATGTTAATTTAGTTTTACTAAAGAGTGATTTTGTCATGTACATATGAATTTAAAACTTGTTAATTAAAAGAAAAACAAAACAAGTGCATTATAGTTAATATAATAAGTCTAAATTCTAATACACGTTTGCCGTAACCTAAATTTATAACGGTAAAACACATTCTTAATACGTTACGTAAGTCTGCTATTTAAATTTCAATACAAATAACGTGAACTTCAAAACTTTCCTCATTTGAGCTAAAAGGTTTAAAATGTGACCTAAGCCCACCTCACCACATCTAAAAGAGGCGTAATTCTCCTTTGATAAAAACATTGAGCAAATCCTCATTTTACTTCAAACATTTGGCAGTCAACAAAAAGTTGTTCAGTCGTAATGAGCATACTTGCCCAGCGAAAGGGCTAAAACTGAGAAATTCAGAACTTTGCCACCAAGAAATTGGTAATTCATTGCTAATATCGGGCCGACTTTACTCAAGTGAAATGCTAAGTATTGGAAAAACTTTTTCGCCGCTAATAAAAACGTATGACAGTTTCAACTCGAGTAATAGGACTTTTTACTTTTGGTGAGCCTTGAAAGCGCTTATGCTGAAAAAATGTTCAGGTTTCTTTATGAATACGTTTTTCTCATATTAGGGTTGATGTGAATCTTGAAAAATGACATTCAGCACAATCATGAAAAAAATGCGGTCGAATTCAGAAACTTCTTGTTTTCTAACCGACTTCAAAAACGGAGGAATTTCTCAATTCGGTTATATGTTTTTTTTTACTGTATGTTACGCGATAGCGTCGCTAATTGTTAATCGATTTTGATGGTTCTTTTTTGTTTGGTAGATCATAGTTCAGAGGTTTACTTACAAATTTTATCGAAATCAGTGCGGCGATTTTAGAAATATGAGCTAAAAAAACTAAAATTTGTTTTTATGTCTTTAGACGAAATAGTGACAAATTCTTATAAAATTTAGTCGAGTTCTGAATCTTAGTTTCAAGGGAAGTCGTTTTTTATGTTTATTTTCCGAAAATAGATTATTTGAAGTCGGTTAGAAATAAGCTTGAAACAAAGCAATCCAAAGGAAAAATGTACCATTTTGTGAAAATACATTCCATTAATAATATGTACCTATAAAAGAATGAAAAAGCAGTATATAACCATTTTTAAATTTTATTTAGTAAATAGTGCATTAATATTTATTTTATAAGTCAAGTTCCTACGTGGTTAAGGCTTCTTCATGTTTGACATCTTAAAACAGTTATAGGATTATATATAAATTTTCCTACACAAGCAGTAGAAAAGGTTAAAAATAATTATTTTTCGCGTATCTGACTCAAATCTCAGTAATGTTTACATGTGTTTACCTCTGGAAATAAGATCACTTTACTCTTTGAAGATAATTTTACCCATTAGCCTCATTTGAGTTACTTGAATATCAACAAACGAACCATAATGAACGAAATTGTAACCAATCAACATTTGATGACGTCAAGAATCTCATCAATGTAGGTATGTATAGTATAAATATGTATTTACTAGCAACGCTCAGCGATCTCGCTTGCGTAGTTTCCGTGATTCCGTTTGATCCCGTTCTCTTTCAGACTTTCAGAGTATTTGTCTGTCAACAAAATTTTATAGCCTTTAAATACCCTAAATCTTTACAACATCAACAAGTAATTCTGAAAACACTTCATCACTGTTCCAAATTTTAAATAGGTCTAATTTCCGAAAAAAAACTTTGAAAAATAATAGTAAATAGTAGTTATGTTTTAAAAAATATTCTGGATGATTTGTTCATTCAATAGACGATAAAATTCAAGATACTTAATATAGCCAATCAATTTAGGTTTTATTTCTTTTGTACTGTGCTCCGGTTTGAGGGCCAATATTTTCAGAGAAAGTACAGGGCAAATAAATAATTCATCGCTCTTATATTTGAGACACACTGGAGAACTAGACTATCTATTCATTTATAGATGTGTGAGTGTGTGTTGTTATGAGCTGATATGTTGCTTACCATTAACTCCGTTTCTTGCTTGTCCAGTCACTCTATGGGAACTTCTTCCTTTTGAAGTCGGTAAAAATTCGTTAAGCACTAATTTTAAGTAGATTTTTGTCATTTAGTTCCCCAAATAAGTAGTCATACTAGCCGGACGAACTTTGCCACTTTGCGTTATGAAGCAGCTACTCGTTATTACTGCCTCCAAACATCACAATAATATTAATATAATAATAATTTATCGGAGGACTTTCATGAATATAAAGTTTATTTAAATATTACCATACTTTAGTTAAATTTGATTTGGCCTATGAAAATTCCAAAGAGTGAATAGCATATGAGTTTCAAAGTTGTTTATCAATCAGTTCGGTCCGTGTGTTGGAACCCTACTCCTTTTTAAGCAAGCCACATCACAACCGGGCCAAATTCTATGCAAACAGAGACTGTGATCCTCTTTGTGATGTGTCAAAGCTGGGTATTTCTTTCATGTAACACGAAGATAAAATAACATTTTGATCTAATCCATTTAAAGTACGATAAACCGTTACCCCTAGATTAACATAATGGATAAAGTTAAAAAGGGATGAGAAATATGCTATCTATGGATGTGAGGGATGCAAAGAAATTCCCCTTTTTTCACGGACACGGGTTAACTATTGTATTATTTGGACAAAAGAATTTCAATTCAAATAAAAGTCGCTTGGATCTTTTTATGATAGTGCCAAATAGGTATGATGTTCGGAATTTTGTTTTTTTTCTAACTACGTTCATTACTTCTGAATCCGCTAAACTGAACGGGATAAAACGTATCGTATATGATCGAAGTAACGTGCTTACTGTATTTAAATTTTACTCAAAGATACGTTCACGCGACACACACTCTTATAAGCTCCCAAACTTTTGCCCTTAGAATATTACGGGTGATTATTTTGTTTATCGTTTAAAAATTAATTACCTACTTTAGTTCTCATCAGAAAAATAGGCTAACGATACTTCTCGGTAATTACCGCTTGTCGAACTTCCTCGAAAGGCTCGAGTCCGTAAAATATGGAAAACTAAGACAAAGTCTTAAGGCCGTACCCCGAGCAAATGACCTTGAGTATTTCTTACCTCATCGCACACCGCAAGAAAGAGCAAGAGAGAAACAGTAGGATTTGTCGCTATTTTACGCTCAAACTTTAGAATACATTCTTTATAAAAGGACATTTTGGTCTTTTAAAAAAACTATTTCCACCAAAATGTTCGTAATGGATCGCCAATCCGTTGGTGTAAGTACAAAACCCAAATAATGGCGGAGTAGATGCATGATAATTACAATTATTTCTTTTTTTTATGGTTTCGTTGTGAGGAGATTATTTATTAGCAAAAAAAAAGAAACTACCATTTTGAAGCGAAGAAATTGTAGAAATGTAATGTACTTATTTTTCATTTTTGATATTTGTTTTGGCTAATGAGTAGATAGCTCTGAAAACTGAAAAAATAACTCATTTTGCAGGGATACGCACCTTAACTAAACACATCAGTGGGATAGAGAAAGCTGTGGATGATGACAACGATCTACTTTACTTACAATACAAGTTATAGATACTAATAATATACGAGTAAGTAGTATTAGTGTGTTTGTGTTCACACAACAAAAGTACGCAAGCTCTTAGTGATTTCATTTGCTCCAAACCAAATGAACGCTTTAACTTAATAGTCAAATTAAATTAAATTTAACTTCTTTAATGATTAAATCGAGCTGTAAAAGTAAAATAAATCTGGCGCCAGAGTTCAGTCTGATTTGGTCCTACCCTTTTAAATGGCAACTAACTTTGCCTAAATGCGTAAACTTTAGACTTTTAGGTCAAGGGAAACTGTAAGATGTCTAAGGACATTGGAAAAAAGATTAATCCTATTAAAGCAATGGGCTAAAATTATATAAAATTGTGAATATATTTTTACGCTGATTGAACCACTTTTTCGTGACAAAACCAGCCAGCCAGCTGAAAAGAGATAGTTTACTTATTAAATCCATCAGTTATCGAGAATTCGGCAAAAACTGACAAATAAAAATACATCGTTCAAAATCTAGACTCAGCCCGAAAATATTAATTACTTACGTACAAGTATAGGTAATCCATTAATATCTGAAATATCTGACTCCGTAAAAATCTGTGTTTTAGAAGTGGCCTGACGTATTTTAAGTGACACAAAAACCCTTACATCATCACTCATTCTTTATTAAAACTCAATAAGTAGGTGCTGGAGGTGATATTTTAATTCATTTAAATATTTTAATAATAAAATACTTAGTGAAACAAAAATGGTGTTACAGTATAGTTGAATATTATATAATAATGTGTCGTGCTTTCAAAACGTTAGCTTGAGTAATGATTTAGTGAATTAGGTAAATGTATATCTTGTACCAATAAATAAAAGTTCTAATCGTAAAAATACTATTGCCATGCCCTAACAGATTAAATGATCAGTTTATTTTGTCGGCTTTGTAGTATTCAATAAAAGATTGATTGATTGGTTGTTACTTCAGATTGTTTGTCTTGATGTTAATAAAATACAATGACGCTTCATGTAAATAATATTTCAACCATTCTAAGTCTATTGGCTTCACTGTGAGTATGTTAAGTAGCTATGACATTAATTAATAAACAAATAAATAAAGCCTGACCGTCACATTCGTGGCTTAATTTCGATGACTACTTTAAAATATCTAGACTGCAGGCCCGTGAACAAAATTTATGGGTCATCTGATACAGCAGGAGACCTATGTAGGATGATAGAAGGGTATAAAGTAATAAGATTGAGCACTATGCCGTCACTTGTAAGCTGTCCAACTGAGTGCAGTTGAAGAGGGGGAGGGGGTTCTAAACCTCGATAATTTCTCCTTGTCGCATGATTTTTGTACGGCGTTGCGGAATAATAGATTAGAAGAGGTATTGAAACAATAAAAATTAAAATTCTAATTGTTAGTTTGTGAAAAAAGTTCATGATTTTCCGACGATTTACAGAGTAAGTTTGGTCATTTGATTATGTACGGCATTGGTTCCATACAGTCTCAATACCTCTTCTAATACATTATTTTGCAATGCCGTACAAAAATCATGCGGCAAGGAGAAATGATCGAGGTTTAGAACCCCCCCGCTTCAACAGCACTCAGTTGGACAGCTTACAAGTGACGGCATAGTGCTCAATCTTATTACTTTACACCCTTCTATCATCCTACATAGGTCTCCTGCTGTATCAGATGACCCATAAATTTTGTTCACGGGCCTGCAGTCTAATCAAGTAGAGTTATACCGTAACCACGAATAATAAACTCCATTTAAGACAAAAATAAATTTATATTAAGGTAAACAATCGGTCGAAGGAGTCTAATGCTATAAAAATGGCGACTGTTTAATTATATATACGTTAGTTACGTCATGTTTCACTACAAACATCAAACTTCAAAGCAAAGATATATCAAAGAAATGGGGCGTTTTCAAGATATAAAATGATCTATCAAAGACAGTTCCCAATTTCACCATAAGTGGCGCCAATGTTTTATTTTGTTAGAAAAATTTCACAAAAAGAAACAGTAGTGCCACACTTGGCAAAATTTAGAACTATTTTTCACAAGTAAATTTGCATCTGGAAAACGGCCATTAGTATTTAAACATCATGGGATGTATTTTTACATTGATTTTTCGCCGATTATATATGGAGTATGCATTGATTTATGGCTTTCAAATAGACACAACAAACGTGCAACCATTACAAATCGATGTTAGCAGATCGTAATTTCTCTATTCTATATACGTGCAATTAAATAAAACATTATTTACAAACTGTTTTTAAACTGAAACCCTAGATAGCGCCTCTACAGATTCCAACTCGATATCAACTTGAACATTTTACGATTTGTTTGACACGAATGAATATTGACGTAAATTATTACGGGCCGTATTTTTACGTCGGATGGATGGCACAACGTTTTTATGACGAGTTATATCTAACGAAAGATATATAGTCGCTGAAATTGAAACAAGCGTTATTATTATAGTTTAAGGTATCAACTACGGGTTATAACTTTTGTAGTACCTATTGGTGCTTTTAGTAAGGTACCATAGGAACATTGCAACAGCATTTTACTCAAATTCAAATTCAAATTCAAATTATTTTTATTGCCAATTTAAAACACATAATGTGGATCCACCGTCCCCGAACTAGTTAAAACTGTGTTTGGGGCCCGGTGGCCTCCTCCCAAGATACAGGCATTACAATAAATACTCTTTACCAGAAAGCTAAACAAATTCAATTTTATAAATGAAATTCTAATAATTAATTAATTAATAAAAATAATTACTTAAACTTAAATTAAATTTACATTATTAAATTTCAGGTACATAAAGAATAGGGTAACGTAGTCACAATAAATACCATGATAATATAGACAGTATTTATGGTGCTCGTTGTATATACATTTCCGTTGTGTGGTAATCCATTTCTCCAAGAATTGTTGTAAGTGTTAATTTGCAATTATAATAGTTTAGTTTAACCAAACTCCCGTTATTACTAGTCTTGTTATATAGATACGGCCCCAAAACATAGCCAAATGCTCCGCGAATTTAGAGTGTGTTTGGGAAAGTTCGAATATCCTTACGCTATTTCTATTTTTACGTTTCTGTGTTGGGTTGACTTCCACATCAGTCTGTGTTTTTTTATGCTGATTGAGTATAGTGTGTTGGATAAATAGTTGTCGAACCGTCAGGACATCACATTCCCTAAACAGGTCTAATTGTAGGATATAGTCGAGGTTTGAAATTTGAGACCTTTAAAATAGCTCGTTGAGCACATTCCAATGGCTTCAAATGAGTCCTACAAATCCCTCCCCAACTGGTAATACAATATGTTAATAACGATTGACAAAGACCAAAATATATAGACCGCAGTAGTTTGGGTTCCGCAACATGTCTCAGCGTCTTGAATATAGGAATAAGTTTTCTTATACGGCCCTTTAAAGTTGCGATATGCTCCTGAAAAGACAAATTTTATCCAATGTAACGCCAAGGTACTTTATTGAGTTAGTGCGGTTTATATTCGAACAAGTACAATATGTCTTAGGGCAATTTGACCTGTGTACAGTAAGTTTAAGATATTCCGATTCCGTTGGTTGTGATTTATTTAGAATTGAAAATGTTATGTACTTTGTCTTTTCAACATTTAGACTAAGTTTGTTATTAAGTAACCAGGAGTTGACCTTGTTGAAACCAGCTTGGGCTGCAAGGTAGACTCGTAACCAAGTTTTCTCACGAAATAGTAGCACTGTATCGTCTGCGAACGTTATAATTTGTGCACTGTTCAAGCTGAGGTTACAAAGGTCGTTTATAAAGCACAAAAGAGGGTAGGTCCCAAAATATACTGCCCTGTGGGACACCATGAACCACCCGTAGGAACCCACTAACATATTTCCCGATTTTAACGCATTGATTCCTGTCTTCAAGGTAGTTTGATAGAAGTTGAAGCGGTAGACCACGTATACCGAGGCGTTCCAATTTGTTTATGATTTTAATTTTGGTAATGCATCAAAAGCTTTTTGCAAATCTAAAAATATAGCCAGCATCCTATCCCCACTGTCCATACCCTCAGCTATTGAGTTGGTCAGGTTATACACCGCGTCGGCGGTAGAAATGCCTCTACGAAAACCATATTGGTTGGGGCTGAATAAATTGTATTTCTCCAAGTAACTCACAAGGCGCCTGTTTATGAGACGTTCGAGAACCTTTGAGAGTGCTGGTAGGACTGAAATCGGTCTGTAATTGTTGAAATTCTTCTTGTCACCGCTTTTAAAAATAGGGTGAATGAGGGCCTTTTGAGAGCGGTAGGAAGATACCTGTTTGAAAACTAAGGTTACATATGTAGGCTACCACTGGTGCAAGTACAGCGGCGCTATGTCTTAACATAGATGAAGGTATACCATCACAGCCAGGGGCACTATCAGTTTTGAGGTTACTAAGAATGTGATAAATCTCTGTTGAATCAGTTTCTAATAATACAAAAGAGTTGAGAGTGGGTGAGTTATCTTTGCTAGCATCGTTTAGGACAGTCTCAGGGACAACATTGTCGGCGAGACTCTTACCTATACCTACGAAGTATTTATTGAGGTCGTCCACAATAACTTGAGGTGATACCTTCTTAGAGGTGAAAAGGGCCTCATTTGATGATTTTGGAGCTTTAAAGTTTGTAATTTGATGGATAATTTTCCATGTTTTCTTTAAATCCGATTTTGCCTCAGTGAGTTGTTCCTTTTGATATTTATGCTTAACTTTTTTGATTAAGTTATTGCAGAAATTCCTGTATCTCATATAGGTTACCCTGGCTGAATCTGACTCGGAGTTTCCCTCATTTTGTGTGAAGTCTGTCTCGATTTCTAATACAACGTAAGAGGCCCTGGGTCATCCATGGTTTTAATGGACTTAGTTTACGTGACGGATTAAAAGTGGTTGTATTATCCAACAATGTCTGAGTCAGGATGGAGAGGAGTAGGTCGGTAGCTTTTTCTGGGTTTTCTGTGGAGTAGATAGATGAGAAATTAAGCATCGATAAAGTTTCGGTTATACCAGAATGGTTAATTTGGCTATAGGTTTAGGTTGATATTTTCTTACCGGTGCATTTAAAGAGAGTATTACGGGATAATGATCAGTTACGCTACTTTTAACTACAAGTGTAATTGCGCTGAGATCAGTTTTAAGTATAACATGATCAAGACAAGTTCTTTGACGAGTAGGAAACAAGTGTGCCGGCATCAATCCATGCGAAGCTGTCAAAAATAAATAATCCTCAGTTAATTGCCCTGGTTGACTAGACACCAAATCAATATTGATATCTCCTACAATAGCAATAGTGGAGTAACGAGCTACCGACTCTAGTACTCTTTCCAATGACCTCATAAATGTGTTTCTGTCCTTAAAGGATACGTTACTGAAATGATAATGATGATCGATGTCTTTCTTGACGTGACCGTCAGTGGTGAACTTACCTAGTTTCTGTTGTAAGTTCTTAAATGGCTCGCAAAATAAAACTTAGTTTTGAAAGTTCTGTTGCAAATATGAAATACTAGCAGCGGCCCGCGGTTTTCCGCGCGTAGTTTGTGTTATAAATTGCAAAGGTTCTATGTTTGGATGTTTGTAGCTCAACCACGTCGGAATGACCGAAAAAATTTGAAATTTGAAGCATATTACACAGAAGTTAGAGTACTTACTGCTTGTAATAAATAAATAGCACATAGGTCATATTTAATCCAGGGATTTTTAAAATACAGGATCGCAGAATAATTACTGGTACATCAAAGCCGTTATTCGGGCTATCTAGAAGGAGGGAAGAGAAGCCTTTGCCCAGCAGTGGAACAATTTAGACCAGTAGTTAGATAATAGTAGTAGTGAAACAACTTGATTACCTATTATATGCGATACTAGTAATTATAATAATTATCCCCTTTAACGTTGAAATAATTGTATTTCGTTAACATTTATAAAGGTTTTTAGCATTAAATCTGCAGATACAGAACAAGTATCTAGATCTTACACCCATATCAATGTCACGCCAAAGAAATTGGTCCGAATGTTGCTGAATCACAGGTTAATTTCGAAAGTTTGATTAATTCGTTTATCGTTCCTTTGCTGTAATTAGTTTTTTTGATCAATTTGGGTTTTATTTTCATCGCGTGTTACAGGAAAATAGGATTTATTACGCTCAACTGGAACCTGTTCTGTTCTGAACCTGCTTACTTCAATATTCATTAAGGTCTATGTATTTGGAAACACAAACTTGCTAAGAGTTTTGTCATAGTTTGACACAATGATACATGTATAGTAAAATCTATACTAATATTATAAAGTTGAAGAGTTTGTTAGTTTGTTTAAACGCTAGGATCTCGGGAAGTAATTGAAAGATTATTTTTTCTATTGGATAGTCCATTTATTGAAGAAGGCTATAGAATATAACGCTACTATTAATAGAAGCGGAGCAAGAATCAAGAATGTAACAAAAACGGGAAAAAATATTCCTTTTTGAGAGTGTTTGTACCGTGCTTTGATATGACAGCATGTGTCTAAGATTGCGTCATTGAATATAAACCTTTAAATAAATCTGAGTTGGTACGACCAATTTCCGACAAGTGGCGTAGCAGGTAGCTGAAGAGGTTTTTTTGTTTGAAAGCGATATTCTCAGGAATGACTGAACCGATTTCACTCATTCTTTCACCGTTGGATATGTATGGGATCATGAGTGCTATATATGTACAACGGGCGAAGCTGGGGCGGACATCTAGTCTCTAATAAGCATAAAATTCACAAAATCTAACTAATCTGTGTATAGTAACGTCCATCACACTATAGCATTTGGATCGTCTTTTCATACTACAACGCTTCGACTTGTAACGTTTCTTTGTTGGGCAACAGCATACACTAACAGGACGAGCAGGATATGTGCTTGATGGTTAGCAACACGCCAGCGTGTAACAGCACAGTTTGTACGCACCTATTGATGCATGAAGAGTCCAAATTTTTACCTACCACTGCACTGCGTTTTCACCCAGAGATAGGTACAAAACTTTTGTAATCAACTAAAGCCCTTCACACCGGAACTCAGTGATTTTTGCTTATTTACTGCTGAGATATGGTATTTACCGAGATAGATTACAAAGTATTATAGAAAACACTAAACAACAATAACATTATAAAAGCAATATAAAATATGTGTTTGTTAATCCAGGTAATAAATTAATGTTGTTGCACATACTTCACACAAACCTAACTTTCCTGAAACTAAGCAAAACTTGTATTACGGGTACCACACCTTTGTCAGTTACTGTACCGCAAAGCAGTAATGTGCAACACTACTGTGTTCCAGTTTGAAGGTCAATGTTTCCACAGAAATTACAGGACTTAGAGATATGGCACCTTAAATCTCTGGAGAACGAGCGGAGTGCAGTGCTAGGTAATTATTTGGACTCTTCATGTTCCAATAACTGCGTGTCACTGTGCTGTTATATGACAAACATGTTGCTTACCATCAGGCGCATCTAAAGCACGCATCGTCAATCTTATTAAAAAAAAAACGTATTCAGGTACTACGTGTTTGATGTCATTACAAATAATTCCACCGTTACACCTACATAGAGGCATGTGAAATAAATATATTTCCAAGTACTTATACAAATTATCGCATTTAAAATTTTAGTGTGAAATTTCATCAAACGGTAACTAAGCTTAAGTAAAGCTAATTTACCTGTTATCTTAATAAATTGTAATTAAGAGTTTATGAGGATCTTCAAGACAGTACACGGGTTGATTTAGTTAATAGAATAAGAAAAATGCTGAAATAAGCATTTTTTCGTAGAAAAACTGAAATGAGTTCGTAAAATTAAGCTTATCAAATCTGACTTCCTTCTAAGATGAGGATCACAAATTAAAACTGAAGATTGGGGTGAATGTCAAGCAAGCAAGGTGAGACCTATGTCCAGAAGGCCAGATATGATGATGATGAGAAATATCCGATAGTTTTTATGTTATTAGCAATTAGACGCGAGAAAACTATTTATTTCTTTTATGTGACGCCAAAATGAAATTTTTATGTAGGTACTTTTTTACATTGTCTATTTTGTGTTTTGTGTTCTGTTCTGACACTAGATGGAGTGATGATATACTAAAGGCAGGCGGCGGGAGGCGGGAGAATCGGGCTGAATATCATATTATGGGAGAGGCTTATGTCCAGCAGTAGACGAACACAGGCTGAACATAATAATGATGATACTGAAATTGTATCCTTATAATTCAATATCAGATCTAGACTCCACAATAAAATATATTATTGATAGTAAATATTCAAATCAGAGCAATAATAAACTATATTGCGGTAAACACTATAAACATCATATTACGGATAAAATTGCGCGATAAAAGATTGTAATATTATTTTTATTTGCTGCTCCCAGTATGACGTCGGAAGGCAAATACTGCAACTACCCGTTTAATGGGAGACAGCGTTTGCAATAGTACTTTATTATAAACTCATCATGCCTTTTATTGCTTTAGGACAAAAACGGGAATCTTCCCAGAAATTTAAACTATAGTTCTCGAAACTTTTTGACTAAGAAAGGCCCTAGAATGTAACTTGTAACTAAACTAAAATAAATAAATAATTAATTACATAAAGATGTAGTATGAAAATAAACATGGTTATTACACATTTTATATTACATGGGTAACTCACGTATGATATAGTCCAGTCCGACTCAAGTTTCGATCGCGTCCGGCGATCTTTTTCAATGTGAAGGCGCGCGCGTGTTCGCATCTTGTTTAGCTCTCCTTGAAAAAGATTGCCGGACGCGATAAAAACTTGAGTCGGACTGGACTTACTACATCAGACGTGAGTTACCCGTTTAATTAAAAAAAATCATAAAGGGTTTTCAAAAAATACACAATTACTAGCGGTTCCCGGCGATTGCGTCGTCGTAGAAATTAAGATGTAACGTCGGAACGACTTACCTGATTTGATAAATATTTGCAACACAGTTTATAATAGTCAAGAATTTGACCCAAAAAAAGGTTTTTGGGTCACATTCTTGACTAATATTTTCTGGTTAAATAGTCTTTTTATATTCGCGTATTTTTGTTTTAATTTGTTGTACCTCATTAAAGAGTTTTCTAGCTATCGATCTACCATAAAAATCTGTTAACAATTTGTTTAAAACAATCAAATTAAATGAAACTAAACTAAGTAGTTTAGCCACTATTTTTTTGAAATGCATAAGTAAATAGTTCCCCTATTTAACTCGTGTTAGGTATCTTGAAGATTTCATTTAATTTGATTGTTTTAAACAAATTGTTAACAGATTTTTATGGTAGATCGATAGTTAGAAAACTCTTTAATGAGGTACAACAAATTAAAACAAAAATACGAGAAACACTTATGAACTAGCACCACAAGTGGCGGCCTTATAGTGTAAATGACCGACCATTATAGAAGTACATTCAATCCATCTGACCTAGTCACTATTAGAAAACGAAGCGTCTAATAAATTATTCATTAAATTGCCGCTATGCGGTGAAGATAAATGATACTATTTGATTCAATACCCTTGTAAATATTGCTATGGATCTCTGGCTTTTCATGTGCTAATAGCAAATGGACTAACATGACGTGAAGAAACAGTGGTAAATATTCATATACAAACAGCTCCCTGCGGCTTTACCTGCGTAGTTCCTGTTCCCGTCGTTCCCGTTATTTTCCCGGGATAATAAGATATATTATATAGTATATGTATATAGTGTAGTTCTTATCTATTATTCCGCAACACCGTACAAAAATCATGCGACAAGGAGAAATGATCGAGGGTTGCAACCCCCCCCCCCCCCCTCTTCAACTGCACTCAGTTGGACAGCTTACAAGTGACGGCATAGTGCTTAACCTTATTACTTTATAGGTCTCGTGGTGGTTCATTTGACCCATACATTTTGTTCATGGGCCTGTAGTCTAATATTGTGTAATTTATAAGTTACACGTATAAGTTTCACTTCTATCGGACACCTTTTTTTTTACAGATATTACTGGGGTATTTTAGTAAGCTTTATGTTTACCCATAGTAGTACAGATTCCTGAAATTACCCGAAGAGTTAAAATCAGTCGTATGCACCGCACTGCGCTCGTGTCTCAGAGATACGAGTGTTATTATCATTATTTATCTCATTGCTCTTCAAACCAGTTGATTAACTTTAACATTTATATTTAAGAAATGAAAGTTATAAATTTACTCTGCTCAGATGTCGTCCAAGTGTGGTTTCTCCAGTGCTAGTAGGAGTTACCTCTTTTTGGAACTTTTCTTTATTTAACGTCAGTTGTTTAGTCAGCAGGAAAACTTGGCACAAAACTTGTTCCGCATACATATCTGCGAACCAAAATTGTGTGGTTAAAATGTTTGAAAATTACATTTAAACACCATGGATTGTTTAATACAAAATTAGCTAGATTGCTGTAGAGTGTGATAAAACTTTAAGACCTTTAAAACTTTTTCCCTTTTCACCATGTTTGCTGGTGGCATAAAATATTCATAATTTATGATCTGTACCCAACTGGTACATCAAATCTTTCCGCCCCTTGTTTCTTACACCTCGTTTACTTACCTAATTTGAAAATCAAACACCGCAAACAAAACCGCTCAAAGTTTCCAACAAGATTCCATCACAAATCCAACATAATCGTCTGCAAAGTTTTTGAGGATTCTCACCACAATATAACATCACAAGACAATTAAACCAAGTAAATAAGGTAGCAACAATTCTTAAAGAGATCACTTGGTAGAAGCATTTTACTGGAGAGTGCTTAAAGTTTGGGGGCCTTCGCCGTTGTCGCTCGGAGCCATTCCCCCTTGTTTCCTGTATTGCGGACGAGGCGTTAACCACCTCAGAGATTTATGAAAGTAGCTTGTCTTTTCGGGGCACTTTGGGGCAAGTGCGCAGTATCACCAAAGTATACAGTATGGGTGATTTGAAATTAACAGGAAGCAAAATCATATCATTTACCACAATCTGCACTGGTGATAACCGATGTTTTGTTTATTTTACGATTGTAGGTACAATTGACGCGCATTTACATATATATCACCTAATGTTGAGTGATGATGATACGGTCTACGATAGAACGTGTTTAACTAAAAGAAACCAATTCGCTTGCGAATTAAAGACACAAGAGAAACTCAAAAATACATGGAAACTTAATCATATTGATTGTCGTTCAAAAAACTCCAATTTTCTTCTTATTACATGCGTAGAGTTTTAGAGTTTTAGTTGATAGAAATTGAACAGTAAAAAGTTTGAAAAATAGCAGTGAAAAAATATTTTGGGTGCCTAAAAAGTATAGTTCCAGCCATTTCAATAATTGATTTTCCTCTTTGCGCAAGAATTCTCATGAATCTCTATTTCCACATTAAAACTCGCATTCCAACCTTCGACCGACCTGCACACAAAAACTAGATGGCATTTAATGCAGAAACTATACGGCCATTTTATTTTTAACAAAAACGGGAATTCGTATAACAAATTATTTTTCGAATTAAGCAGAATCGGGCCTTACTGTTATTTCGTAGTGACAAAAGAGAGTTATTATCTATGTTCACTGTCGCTTTAACTTTGTTTCCCATTTTTTAGGCTGTTTAAATTTTTGGGGTTTAAAAGTTTACGGAAAAGTTTCATAAAAGTAAATAAAGGCTATTAAGGACGGTCGAGGAAACACCCACCGGTTACTGAGCAAGGTTTCGTTTCTTTCTGAAAAGCAATTTAGAACTTTAACGCTCAGAGTGGATGAAGTCTGCGCCAGTCGGTTTCAGTTGACTTTTCTGAGTTTCAATGCAGTGAAGTGCACTGATACGATGTTGTTAAATGCAAAACGGGAACGATTACTAGTGTAGTTTAGTAGTGGTAGGACTTTGCAGTGCAGAAGTAGTACTATAGTTGGACCGCCTGTTAGAGTATCCCACCTTTGACAGATATTCTGTGATTCCACCTAGCAGTAATGTACACAGTTTATTGTATTCTGGTATGAAAGACAAAGCAACCATAGAAATGTTTCTGCATAGATGTATAGATAAAACTCTTTAATGCACTTATTTAGAAAACAAAATAACAAAAAATATACAAAAACTTAAAAATGAAGCATTTAGTGACACGAGATTAATGCAATGATAGGCAGTAATTCAAAGTCATGACAGGCACGAATTTGCGTGTCACTGTGCCGTATTGGACAGGCGTATTGCTTATCATCAGGCGCATGTATTGCTCAAGCAAAGATAATCTAGTCATACAGGGTTACACAAAACGTGCTTAATTGACAAGCTGAACTCACTATTATTGAACTCACTGTTTTGGGAAAAGTGTAGCATCATAGAATAAGCCACCCACACGTATGTTCCCATAGCCAGGACTCGGGGCCTTCATCCACCATGACGACTCAAGGTGTGGGTTGACGGAAGGCGCATGACGTCCGAAAATAGATAAAACTGTCGGTTTTCTTCACAAGCTACCAGGTTAAATCCAGTGGTGATAATCAACGTGTACCATCTGCACTTGAAAAACACTGAGTATATAAAGCACCCGAAGCTACGATCTCACCACGGGTCACGGGCTTTTGGCTCACCACAGACAGTGTTTTCGTAGGCTGTGAATCGAGTCCAAGCGTCACATTCGTAAATGAAAAAAAATCTTCGGGTAAACTCGGAACCATGGTCATGGCCACGCTCTCCGGTTCCCATCCGCGTAGTTTCTAAAGTCAGCTATGAAATTCTGAGTTACAAGTTATCACTTCTATCGGGATGTTGTCCCTATGACTGCCATTTTTATTTTCTTTGAAGGATGACCGCTCAGTCAATGTCGTTCGTAGGAATGGACAAATATAGTACGCACCTTTAGGTTGGATTACAGGTAATCTATCTTACCCAATTCAATGTTATTTTGATGATAGTGCAATTGTGTTACGAGTATGATCATTGCATTTACTTCGTGTACACTTTTGCCTGTTAGTTTAAGGCAGAAGGGCAATGTTTCTAGATAAATTACAAAGCATAGAGATAAATCGTTTCATATACTTATCTGGATAACTAGGGCAGCGACTAGATAATGATTGGATTCTTCATGTTCCAATAACTTTAAAGGAAGTTTTCAATTTTACAAAAGATTCGATATTTAAGATAGGTATACAAAGTTATCTACATCAATAGTTGAACGCTATCACTGAAATTAATTTCAACTTGGTTCACTTCTGCATATCAATTAGACCGATAGAGTTCGTAAACGAACGATAAGAAAGTTGGACGTAAATTATTTGCAATTTGAATGGAAATTTAGTTCAGGTGAATGATTTATTGAAAATCTTTAAACTTAGATGAATTTGCAACTTGAAAACCGTCTATTTAGTTAAGTCATAAATTAATTTCATTAAGCTTTAGCCTATTCAAATTGATAAACTTTGAATTGGCGAGCTCTATATAAAATATTCTTTATTTTAGAAGCAGATTAAAAATGTTAATTGACTTTATGAGATCACACCAATGGAGTAATGAAGGAATAAAAAATATGTGCTGTTATCAAATAGCAAAGTGTTCTAAACCGCGTTTGTTACTTTCTTATAATTTAACGTTTCTCCGGGTAGATTTAGCTTTATGACCATTTAAAATATTATATACCCACCAGTTTATTATCACTATGGGCTGCCAAAGCACTGAACTGATGGTGATATTGATTTTGTGATGGATTTACTTAACTTCAAACTTCAAAATTGACGCTTTAAATGTCTACGTACGTACTAATACTTAACACAGACTAAGTAGAGAGATACACTTTACTTAACTAACAATTTATTGAAACCCAAATGGAAAAGTTGTCTTCTTTACTATTCTCTTTTCTATTTATCTATTTCTTACTTTGAGGTGTTTAAGAATATTTATTAATCTCAATTGAATTACAATAAATTATCTTACTGAGATTACAAGCATGACATATAACATGCATTAAAATTGAATTCTGCTACAGAGCACAGCAAACAGTGAGTTCTGTTCCAGTACGAAACATCGGTCGTTGTATCGCAACACAATAACGTTATAGGGCAAATGACTAGTCGTTGGACAGTTAAGTATTTTATTTTTAATATTATTTTTTAATCCTACATATATCAATTGTTATGATTAAAGGAACGAATTTTAAGTTACTTTAATCATAGATCTATCGAGTTTTCAACATTTTATCATAACATTTAAAGAATTTCTATTAAAAAAGCCATTTTCAAAAAACCCGTAAAATAGTCATATATTTATAGAAATTTCTGTTATGGGACAGTTATCAGATAGTTATTTGACACTCCTGACACTACTTATTACATTAGTAGCAGTGTGCCATGGTGTTACTCACGTTTATTAAAATAGCCAATGTGTGATTGCCAGTGTTTTAGCTATCTTTGTGCCAAATTTCATCACAATTGTTTATTGTTTAAGCGTGACAGGAAAGTAAAAACATAATCATGGACTAAAGATAAAAGTTATGCGAAAAAAGGATTATTAATTTGAAATATAAAACATATTAATATCTTATCAAAGTGAGTTAGGTACTTTTATTAATTATACTTCATCATCATCATCATCAGACTCAAGACGTCCACTGCTGAACATACGTCTCCCCCTAGATTTCCACAAAGAACGGTCCTGCGCAACCTGCAACCAACAGCTTCCAGCAACCATTGTGAGGTCATAGGGTGGGAGGCCGTCTAACACTGCGTCTTTCGGTTCGTGGTCGCCACTCGAGAACCTTTTTTCTCCATCGGTTGTCAGTTCTGCGAGCGATGTGGCCTACCCATTGCCACTTCAGCTTGCTCTCTCGTTGAGTTATGTCGGCCACTTTCATTCCTTTGTAAATATTGTCATTACGGATTCTGTTGCGCAAAGAGACTCCGAACATAGCTCTCTCCATAGCTCTCTATACGACTTTGAGCTTTGTTATGAGGTCCACAGTTAATTAATTAGACTTATTAAGCAAATATTCCGCAAACAGCTCCTGCAAGCAAGATGTGTTTGAATCATCACTTTTATTGAGCAAATCTTGCAGTGATATTTTTTTTTTATCCAACACCCCAATCTGATGCAAACTTTCAATGACTTTGAGGTATTCTTTGATAGTTATAATTAACCATCGGTGGACAACTTTGACCTTCAGCAGAAAATGAAAACATTACCGTCATGTTTTCTTTGGAAGAGCTTGTTTTGTCATTATATACGTTTTTTACTCCTTTTAACGTCAAAACTGTAGGTACCTGTTTTGGGAAAAGTTGAAATTTACTCTTATTTTCATTAAAAATGCTTCTTGGATCGTTCAAAATAGCCAACAGGTATTTTTCTTGAAAGTTTTCTTGTAATATTTCAAAGAACCATTTTCGAATATCTCTTTCAGACACACAAGCTCTTGAAAATGTGACACCTTCGCTTATTTTCTTGGAGATAGCAGGGTATCGTTTCAAAAATCCTCTTACGCATCCCTCTCCAGGATAATTATCTTTGAATGGGTTTGGTCTTGGGTTATCAGACAAAAACTTTTGTACGCTAAACTGGAGATCTTCTTTCTTGAGGCTTTCCCATTTCTCGCTAACTCCAAGATCCAGTTGTCCAGACATTTTTCTTCTTCTTGTGTAAGTTATGGTGAAGGTCCGCAAGAAGTCTTATGATCAGGATTTTTCAATATGAAATGTAAAGTTGGTTTAGGTATTCTGTATTTTCTTGCTATTTCTCTTAATTTTCCAATATTTTTTGATTCGCTTAGAGCCTTATCTAGACTATCAGTATATCTAGAATATGGAGTTACCATTTTAAGCATCTTGATTACTACTGTGGACAAACGGAATAAAATAGACAGCAAACAAACAAACAAATTTGTGTAACAAATTATGTTGTAAAAAGCGTCCAAGGACTAGTTTTCAAAGAAAATATTAGTCGTTGGACAGTGTCCAATGACTGTAAAATAACCGTTAAATAAAATTCTGTGAAAGCTAAGTGTTTTTGAATATAAATAATGTCAAATTAAAGTATAAAATGAACGATTGTTTCTACTTTCAATATTATTAGTTATTGGACAACTGTCCAGTCACTAGTCTCGGAACAAAAATAATCACAATCGTTGGACAACTGATAACTTATCCGACATATTAGTAATGACGACATAATGTTGTATCTGATCTGTATATGATATTGGTGTTTGGTACTTATCGGAGCTTTTTTTATATTACGAACCTTGTCTGTTTTCACTATAAAAACAAAGATTTTGTATAAAGTAAACACCCATAAGAGACTCGAATCTTATTACCTGTCATCCAACCACCATAGCACTAAAAGGATCTGTACACATAATCCGCACCTTCTGCGAAGCGCCGCGGGTAGATATAAAATACCGCACCTACATCCCTTGAAAAATAGCCAACATCAATCCGAGCTCCTTATGCGGGTATCCCTTTACAAGTCAAGTAATTTCGGGGAGGTGTTCCGTCATTGCCACAGATGAATGGAGTAGGAAAGCTTCTTGAAAAGAGTGAAAAGGGAAACCGTTTAAACGACTGTCTTCGTAAATAAATCGAGTTTTTTTTATTTCAATGTGCATAGCAGCAATATCAACAACGAATTGTTTAGTGTCAAAGATTAATAATAATCCGAATTATCTGAATCCAGATGTGCTTAGAGTATGTAGTTATTCAGGTATGTAATAAAGTGTAATTGGGATGATGACTGGGTCAAAAATATACTATTTTATTTAAATATAAATATAAACATTGGTGGACATTTCACACACAACACCATCTGACCCCAAACAAAGCTTGTACTATGGGAGCCAGATAGCTGATATAATACTTATATATTTTTAAATACATACTTGTTACACATAGAAAACACCCAGGCACAGTACAAATATTTGAATTCATCACACAAACATTTGCACTGGGTGGGGATCGAACCCACGACCCACGGCTTCGCAGGCAGACGTACTACCAACTAAGCCACCAGGCCAACCAAAATTCGATTTAGTCTCGATTTAGTCCTTCAGATGAATTATAGTAAAATATGCAAGACGTACCTATTTTTTGCTACGAGTATATCAAATTATTAAAAATAGAAAAAGATACAGACCATCAATCTTACTGAGCCTCACTCCGTTTGTAGACACTTGTTTGTCTTTGCACTACATAAAAATCGTATATAGACGTGACGTCACTCAAAACTTCTGAGTACTACATATATCTTCGTTATTTCGTTATTTATTAAATAAAAAATACGATTACAATATTTTTTAAACATCTATCGGACGGACTAATTACATACTTAGTTGTTTAGTCATCGTGCCTTATCGGGATAATAAATAGTGACAGAGTATAATTAATTATAATATTATTTAACCTATCTCATTATTTTTATTACGTTCAACTTCAATTAGATGAGTGAGTAGCGCTTCTAATAATTATGTTAATTTATTTTTCGTTTTTGAGTGCCTATTTGTGGTTTTGAAGTCCGTTTAATTTATTGTAGGTATAAAGTATGTACTTTATTTTACCCTTTTTCGTGCAAAACAAGCTTTCATTACCAAAATACAGGTGTGAACTCACCTAGTTTGGGAAATTAGTAATGTAAGTGAATATGTACCGATTTTATTGATTAAACATTTTTATTATTATTATTTTATTATTATTCATTAAAACATTTACAGCCTTTCGTGTTGAAAGAATCGCATTTCATAACTTTTGTGAAATCTATAACTATGTCATCCAGATTTGTACGCAGTTTTAAGTTTTTGTTCGTATTTCGAAAACCACCTTATCGATTCCGATAAATAATAATAATATCCATTTGAACAATAACAAGATATATGTATTACAATCGTTTAGGGCATTCTCCAGAAATCAGCAACTTAAAAAAATTGTGGTTGAATCGAAAACCTCGTCCTTTTTAGAAGTCGGTTAAAATAGCAGAGCTTGTTTACAAATGAGGAATATTTTCTCACCGACCTTCATCTAACAGAAATTTTGCTTAAAATTGTTTTTGGAAACCAACCCGGCAACGTTTTTACAACGTTTTTACGCTACAAATTCCCCACGTTATTTTTCTCATCTTCTTCCTGTTTCAATAATCACGTAAACGCGTAATTCAAAACAATTTCTCGCAACAGAATGTCACATAATTAGTTTTTTTTTTTTCCTTTTAATTGATATTTGAGGGAAAATAAGTATTTTTGGCGCCTATCAAGTACGTCGACTTGTCTTTGACAAGGAAACGAAATGGAATATTAGCGACATTAAAATTATGTTCCCTGATATATTTTTAATTTTTTCGTTTTATATGGGTTTTGAGAGACTGTTTGTTACGATATTTTGTATATATATACAAATTTTTTGTAAAATTTCACATTATCAAAGATTTTAGTATTTGAACATTAAAAGGTTAACAATTAAGGTGTTTTTGTCATAATAATTATCTAATTAGTTGTTTACACTCTACAATGACAAAAATAATGTAATGCCCCTTTAAAGAAACTCACACTATTACAAGAAGATCACTCACTCGGTCTAGGAGTATACTAGTAGGGTAGTTTTAAAAAATAATCTGGAACAATTTTAATATTATTGGGGATACAAAACAGTATTAAAGTCACACTTATGTACTTTTCGAACTTCAGCCGGATCTGTAGGTACAATTCTTTTATCGTGGTTGAGAAGCAAACATAAAAAAGATCAAGGTCAATTTCAATGGTACTTCTGCTAGAAGGTAGCTGGATTTACAATATCACAAAATATCTTTACTAATATTGACTTTTTTTTTAAATATCCTTGATCTATGTACGTAATAAAATGTGGGCAATATTGCAATTGATCGGATATGTGGGATAGTTCAAATTATTTTTGGAGTTTATGGTTGGTCTTACCATAAAAACTGTTTATAATGACAAAAAATATTACTTTAGAATAGTTTTTATTTTAGAATTAATTGCCACTAGCCAGTGAGCAGTAGCTTTAATTAAATCTCCACCCTGTACAAATAATACAGTTATGAATAATACACGTAATATGTTTCTGGCTGTGTCTATATTATTATTATAGTCTTGTTTTGCTTAATTTGAGGCTAAAGAATATTAATTAACGTTTTTGTATTTTATCTCGCTTTGAAGCTAAAAACAATATTTTTTTATGCCTGATTACAGAGTTCTAATGTTTGTGGTCCAATGAAAAGAACTTCTCTAATGCTCGTAACTACTTGGGCAAACTTATAAGATTGGACGTCACCACTTCAAGAGAAGTCGGTCAGGGTTTGTAATATTTCTAAAGTTATCAAACTTCTCGTAAGTAATCTAGAAGTTAGTCATTTAACCCTTCTGAACTCAACACTGACCTACTTTTTGAATGTATTCGACCTACATACCCAATGCATTCGGAATGGTACTGAAATCATTTTTAATATTAGTTGCGCGGTTTAGGTTTCTTATATAAAAGATAATTTGTCCTTCTAATACTCGTATTATAAATGAGAAAGTACGATGAGTATCTCTCAATCACGTTGGAATATATGAACGAATGGGATTAGAATTTTGAGCACAGTTGAATTATAGTCTAGAAAAAATGAATGGACTTCTTTGTACTCGTATTACGGGAAAATGATAGGAATGGGAACTGTGTGAAAGAATAATTATGAATATTAACTGATGACACTGATTTGGATGGAAATTTGAACACTTTGAAGCAATTTTACCGCTAAGTTATAATGTACAAACATTTTTGTGTTCCCGTTTCAAAATTAATGAATTTCATAAAAATCAAATGACAATCATAATATAAATTATCTTTCACATTGATTGATGACGAGAGTAGAGCAATGCTATGTAGTGATTTGGACTCTTCGTTTTTATGGAAATGAGCTACTACGGCAAGCTTGTCGCTTATCATGTCATGTCTTGCTAATTTCATTTAATTCAGTATATTAAATAAAATAAAGTGTCACTTTTTATAGAACGCCAACTGATAATTAGTTTTCTATTTTCGAACAAGCTTTCTAGAAGCTTTGAAGAAAACGCAAGTTGACCGACTTAACCTAATTGGAAAATATGTATAGTAATAGAGATTTAGCAAAATAGAGCTTAGGCTCGGTCAAGGTTCAATTAAAAAAGCAGCTATCTAAAATGTTCTCGATTTTTTTTTGTTTGGTCTACTTTTCTTTTACTTACTTCTTTAGTTTATGCACACATACAGTCATTATTATTGGTTTATTGTTTGTATATTTTTGAATATTATTTTGTTTATACTTATTTTAATAAAAATGGTCAGGATTTTTCGTTTTTTACGTTTAATGTGCCAATAACACTTATTATTGTATAACCACACTTGACTGCTGTGCTTTCCTTCATAGCACTAGTTACTATTGAAACTCAAACAGTTACAAGTTATACAGAGCCAAACACAAATAAAGACGCGCTAATTATATTTCTCGTAAAAACAGCATCGTTTAGTTTTTTCCACGCAGAACTGGTAATTGCAAATGTTTTTGTTTCAGACATTTTTAAAAGGTTTCTACAGTCGTAAGAAATAATTTCTTTCTTTTGAGTGCTAAAATAATTAAAATGAGATGAGATAATTGAAACGAGTGTAAATGCCGAGTGTTCAGAGCATGTCTTTGAGTTCAGAAAAAAAACTAGGTCAAGTGTGATTCGGACTCACAATCCTAGATTTCTGTTGTCATCTGTTGTGAGTCGCTTTAATATTTAAAATACAATAGGGGTTCGAGCTATACCATGAACCCAAACAAATTCTTATAATATTTTGAATATTGTAGACAATTATGCAACATTTCAACTTTCATAAATTTAGATCAAAATAAATTGGTTCAATAGGTACAGTCACGTTTAAATATCATTTTTTAATATAACAATCGATTTTCATTGTCTTCTAAATATTATACAAACAGCACCTTGCGATTTCACTCGCGCAGATCCTTCCGCAGATAAAACATAGCCTATGTGTTATTTTAGAATGCGATCTGTGTTTCAAAGCGTTTCGCTGAGGAGTTCCGATGTGATTGAGCAACAAGCATCCAAACATCCAAACTTTTGCATGTGATGTAAAAAGTAGGATTTTGGGCTTGTTGTTGTTAAAAAGTTGAAAAGATTTAATTCATTTCATGGGTTACTTCCGTGAGATAAGAGCGGCCTATCCTATTTTCTGCATTCAATGGGCGTTTAATCACCGTTAATATATTACTTAAAATTTAAAACAACCATAGTTAACAGAGTTGTCTTAAAATAAAAACTTGTTCACAATGGTGATTCTGTATACTATGACCCTAATGACTTGTTACAATATTTCAACGTTGAATTATTAAAACACTAACACTGGCGCTTATGTATTTCAATCATGTTGAAACTATAAGCAACCATCGTAAACGGGTTAATAATATTACAGCTCCAACAATACAATTGCAAACTGATAAAAAACTAAGCATTTTTCAGCACAGAATCTTCTTCCTTCCATTAGATGCTTTGGCTGAGAGCCAAATGTATGAGAGGTTCCCTCTTTGTTTTTAGATGGTCTTTGTCAATATTGTTAGACCCAAGCGGCGCGTCTCGAGGGAAGCCCACTGACTTGAAGAGCCTTTTAATTTATAACAGCTGTCTATTTAGTTTATTTCTGAACATTTAGTCATTTCTACTCTAGAAGGGCTTTTTATTTTTGACCGTTATGAAAAGTGATGACCTGGCACGATGCTATTTTTTCCGATTTTGTCCCTGTAACCTATATTTTGCACCGACTTTAAAATGGAGGAGATTGATTTCAATTCGATCATATGTTTGTTGGATGTTGTACATACGACTATGTTACGCTCTGCAACTTGTGAAGAGATTTTGATGACATTTTTTTGTCATTTAAGGTGGTCCCATGTAAATTTTATCTAAAACGGTGTGTCAGTTATTGAAATAACAACAAAAAATGTATGAATTCTTCTTTTTTTTCAAAATTTCGCTGTCTCATTAACCGACTTAAAAAAGGTTCTTTTTTTGGAACAATGTGTTAAGTTGACTTCACAAATAATTACAAAATTTAAATTTTGAAGTCGGTAAATGTGTTTTCGGAAACAAAATAACAAAAGTATTTAAAAGCTCCAAGTAGGTATTAAGCGTCTTAGCTATAGATTATCCATGACATTGAAGTAAAAATATGAATTATGTAGGCTATCTTTTTGAATATTTTAATTTAAAAAAACACATAATTCCAAAGAAACTTGGTAGATGTAAGCCTTTTTATTTACTACTAGATGTCCGCCCCGGCTTCGCCCGTGGTATAGTATATAGCACTCATCGGGATCCCATACATATCCAACGGTGAAAGAATGACTGAAATCGGTTCACTCATTCCTGAGAATATCGATTTCAAACAAAAAACCACTTCAGCTACCTGCCGGAAATTGGTCGTTAAATTCAGATTTAGAAAAAAAAATAGCAAAGGTTTATATTCAATGCACAGATTACTGAAATTCAATGACACAATCTTTGACACATGCTGTCATGTGTCATGTCAAAGCACGAAACGTACGAAAACTCTCAAAAAGGGAATATTTTTTCCCGATTTTGTTACATTCTTGTTTCATGCTCCGCTTCAATTAATAGTAGAGTTATTTTCTATAGCCTTAAGCCTTCCTCGATAAATGGACTATCCAATAGAAAAATAATCTTTCAATTCGGACCAGTACTTCCCGAGATCCTAGCGTTCAAACAAACAAACAAACAAACTCTTCAGCTTTTTAATATTAGTATAGATTTACATGAGTAATGTTAATGGTGATTTATCAAAAAATCTTTAAAATCTTGAAATTATAAAATATTTTTGTCTCTGAGCTCGTTTGATGTCGATGATGCAAGTCTGCCAAAAATCTGTTAAATGACAGGTTTTAGGCTAGAAAAAATCTTTGGACTACGGCAATGAATATCTATTATCATTCATATTTTCCCATTGCAAGTACCTTTTACATGCAATTAAAATTTTGGTTCATCTTACCTGCAGATATCCAAAACCCTAAAATAAATCTCCATTAACGTTAAGCCCCGGACTCACGACTTAAATCTTTTCAGTAAATCAGGTTGCTTTTCTCGCATTGTCTACATTTTTTACAAATTGTTCCCAAGACCGCCGAAGACAAATACCCAGTTAGCGAGCCAGTCACGTACCGCGACCGATAGGCTTCTATAGTATTTGGAAGATTGTGTGTCTGTAGCATTTGTTAAATATATTGGAAGTTAGAGACAGTGCCGGTAATTAAATTTAGTTCACCAGTGTTTTATTTTTTCAAGTTGTCCTCTCACTATTTTTTTGGGTTGAACAACTTACATACCTATTACAGAATGTAAGTACTAATATACCTACAAATAACGATACTTAAAATCGTGATACTTTCAGGCAATAGTGGAACTTTTAGAAAATAAATCGAATGTATAGAATGGGAATTAACTCGTCATTGCATTAGTACAAATAAATTTCAGCTTGACCACCATCTTATTTAAAATTAAGAAGTCCGCGCTTACGTAAGAGAATCCGTCGATAGCCAATTGGAGCCTGTCTTTTACAGCGTGTTAGCAATCTTTAAATGGCTATAGCAAGCAGTTCGCTGTAGAATGACTACGTAGCAAAAATGATTGCTGCATTACGTAATTTTATTGAACTTGACTGTGCTGAAAAATTCAATCATTTTGAGTAATAAACCTTAACACATTTTTCGTGTACACCAAGTATTAAAATTCTAGTTACACAAGAAAATTTACAACTGTAGCAAAATAATATGTACAACCTCACAATACTACCATACCCACAAACAGCAATAAAAAAAATTGAAATATCACTAAATATAATAGGTTTTACTAAGTTAAAAATCTATCTTAATTTTTCGCTCACTTACTTTTCGAAAACATTTTTTTTAATCTTACTTGTACTATAAAAAAACGCACTGGAATGTTCTAACATAGTTTTGATTAGGTACGTGTGTTGAGTAGATGTAAAAAAACTAACATAAAGCAAAAGTAACCTAATACAACAACCCATTTTTGTAATGAGAATGGTAAAAGTTTTAACACACTATTTCGTAGTAAATGGCTAAGGTAATACTAACTTTTGTTAACGATGTTAGACGCTAGGTGAGGGGTAGAGTATGAACAAAACAGATAGATATAATTCAAGACCTGAAATATGATTCATGTTAATTCTCATAAAAGGTAAAATTTTCTTTTAGAAGTAACTTTAGGATATTTAGGACACTTCAAAATACTTAGTTTGTACGATAATCAGTATTATAGTATATAAACATCTTTTGCTATAATATAATACTCCCAGTATATTATAAGTATAGTCAATGTTCAGTTAATTTCAGTTTTATTTCGATTACCGTCTTTAAGTTTACGCGTTATATGAAATCCATTTGGGTTTTCATTGCAGTCAACGTAAATCTGCTAAAATGCACGTAGTGCACGTAGCTGGCGTCTCATTTGACTAAAAGGTTCAATCAATCAATCAATCAACAGCCCACTAAATGTTCCCACTGCTGGGATTCGGGCCTTCTCTCGCAAGGAGATAGTTAAGGCCATAATCCACCACTCTTGCCCAGTGCGGGTTGACGGATGACACATGACTTCGAAAGATCGGTCGATCGGTCGGTTTCCTCACGATGTTTTCCTTCACCATTTTAAGTTAGCGGCATTACGCACTTGACTAAAAGCTTGCGGAAACATAAAAGGTTCCTGCATATCCTACTTATATCATAAATATTGCTTGTGTTTAGATGTTTCAATATTCGGATGTTTGTTGTCAATTACGTCGTAACGTATGAACGACGTAATTGACAACAAATCGAATGTCGAATCGAATATGACGATTGGAACATAGTCTGGAAAAACACAAAGGCACATTTTAATCCTGGGAAACGACGAAAATGGAAACTACGCGAGTAAAACCGGGGGAGCTGCTAGTTGTATATTAAACAGTCTCCAACAACATTTGCTATAGTTTTCCAAAACCTTACTTTAGTACCAGTACCTGTTTCTTTTATTATTTTAAAAAGGATATAAGTAACGATGTTTTTGAATAATTAAACCTAGCTACGAGAACTTACTCGTCGATTGATCGCCCCCAAAAATTAAAGTAGCTCTCATCTTTGTAATGACTTATAAATAGCAAGTTAATTATCTGAACTAATAAATAGTTTCGTGGTGGGTTATACTGCGACACACAGCCTAATTAAGTATGTAGGTGTAAGTGGAAATTCACTTACGAGCAGACTATTTTCTGTTTTTGATGCTGTAACTTTATTTCTTCTCTATGAGTTTTAATGATCCATACATTTGACTTTATCTCTCATAATTTAGGATATGCAAATGACTTTATGGTGCTTAGAGCTAACTAACTAGGTACGTTTAATAACTCTTGTCATGTACTTTATGTTAATAATATGAAACTGTACGTCGCGTAGACAATGTGACTTGGCACTACACGAAGTAATTTTCTTGCACAAGATCGTATATACGTAGTATTTTTTAAATATGAGTATATTTGCATAGGGTGGATGTTTTGGTATTATTTGCCCATCAAAATTGTAGAAGAGGGCATGATTAAGAAAGGTAAACCCAGTATGGAGTAAACAGACGTGTTGTACTGATCCTATATAAAGAGGAATGTGTACACTAATCCCATACGGTTGAATTATGATCTATACTAATATTATTAAGCTGAAGAGTTTGTTTGTTTGTACGCTAGGATCTCGGGAAGTACTGGTCCGAATTGAAAGATTATTTTTCTATTAGATAGTCCATTTATCGAGGAAGGCTATAAGCTATAGAACATAACGCTCAGGGTGGTCGACTCTACTAGGGCCAGGTTGGATAAAAGTACATACACGTGGGGGTCCCAAACGAGGAGTGGCAACATATATTTGCGTCTCTTTCTAACGCTCCATTTTAGAGATAAGTAACCTGTGAAAAATAAAGATTTTATTTATTACGATATACGATTTTTAGTAACTAATAGTATCGATTTTTTTTTAGTAGCTCTTTTTATGCCCTGGGCGGTGTATTCGCAACGCAACCCAAACGATTCGGGCACGGGATGACAATCCTTGTCTCTGTGATTCCAAACGGATAGGCCAAAGACAGAGAGGTTTGATGCCGTGTCGAGATCAATCAGATTGCGTTGTGAATCTCGGTCCTGAATTTAAACTAAACTTGTAAATCAAATTCAGTAAAGTAGCAACCTGTATCCTGTTTGAACACGTAGGTGTATTTTTAATAACAGTTTGCTACACAGGTAGTTTCTGGCTGATCTACAACTTATTACTTTGTCCGTTCCTAATTATTAGATCATTTGGATCCAACTGAAAAATGTGTCATAACAATTACATTATTCATTATTATCACGTGTATAAATCTCAAGATAAATCGAATAGTAGAATAACAATAAACAGAACTATCGATTATTTTATCATTACTTAAATACTCATCTCTAAAATCGTCACAAAAACAAAAATGGCTTCTTGGTTTTGTGTTGTAAAAGTTTACATCTTTCTTTGTTTTGTTCTAAACGAAGTATTCCTGATGTTTTCATTAGGAAAGAGAAAAGAAAATGTGGCAGATCGCCTCCTAGACTTGGAAATAGGAATTCTCTACGGTAAGCATGTGGTACCTTAGTACCTAGTTAATAAAAGTTCTATGTAGTGCCAAATTGCGATTTTTTCATAATCACATAGTAAGAGCGCCCGGTGTAAACCATAACATATGGGTTCATTTTAATTATGTTTTCAGTTGCGAGTTGAGGGGCGATGTATTGCTATCTTAAGAAGAATGGTTTTCAAACCCATTTCAAGAACAGCTGTACAAAAAGCATCTTGATGTTGTTTATGATAGAAAACAACTCATAAGATCTGCTGGACTAGATGAAAACTGTGATAAGGTAAATATGTGAATCATAAGATAAAATAAATATATTAAAATTAAATTAAATTAAATTAAATTTATTGACTCAATCATTATTTTGGCTTAAAAAACATCAAAACTCTTAATTACACTTGGAACAAATACTTAATCTAAGTTAATAGTTCATTAGCAGCCGTGCTAGGCTGGAGACCTGTGTTACGGCTGCTAAGATTCCCACCTCCGGCGCTCACTCAGTCACGTAAACCTTTTTTTGTGCAGAATGTAGCTTATTGAGAAGTAGTTATTAATTTTCATTTTACTGTGGGTATTTTGGTTCAAGTTGATAGAAACGTAGTTATATTTGTTTTGTGGGTATTTTTGTTTCATGTTAATGATCTTGTTGTATGGTCCAAGTTAAGAGGGAGCGCCTTAGATGTTCCATTGGTCAATTTCATAGCATGTTGGTACAATTATTAGAATTATATATTATTACAATACTCGTATTATTGAAATTACATACTTATAGTTATTTCATAGCCAAACAGTACATAATTAATGATTTACTTAAAAATATTTTATTTTGATGATTAAAATTTTAGTTAAAATAAGGACTTTTATGTGAAGGAAATATGTAGCTAAGAAATTGTTTATTTTAAATATTAAAGTCGATTTCAATGCTGCTTAATAAAATAAATATATGTTAAAATAAATACTAAGTCTTATTTAAAGAAATAAAAAAAAAAAAACATAATTCACATATAAGATAAAATTGCTATTTCAATTCTATATTTTTTTCAATTATTTGTGATGATGTGTGAAGATGTGTCATCGGTTGTAACTTATGTGTGAGGGTGTATGTGTGTGTGTGAGGGTGGGTATGTTTGTGTATGTGGATGACGGTGTGTGTAAGGTGTGTGTGTGTGTGATATGTGATGGTTTATTAATGCGTGTGCCCGTAAATTTATATGTGTTAGGGTTTGTGTGTGAGAAAGATGTGTACGAATGTAACGTATACGCAAAGTTTATGTCTCTCCGATTCATGATTGTCTCATAGGTTTGTAAGGCTCAAACTCAAGTATGCGTAAAAGGTCTTCTGTGTTGTCATATGTAAGATTAGCCAGGTAGTTTGAAATAATCTGTTTACATGATTTGTTATTAAGTGGGGGTAATTCTTGGTATTGGTTAATTTTGTTATAGAGAAAAGGTCCCAAAAACAAACATGTCGTCTCGCCATTTGTGTTGAAAAGGGTGAGCTTTAATAGGCCTCTGTTCTCTGCGTGACTTGGTAGGTTTAGGCCTTGTAGACACTGTGGTGTGAACATGCAAAATAGCCTTTAAAATAAAAACCTGTCTAACATTTAAAATTTTTGATTCACGATATAGCATTTCCGTTGAATATCTATAAGGCTTATTAAGCATCACTTTAAGTATCGACCTTTGAGAAACCTCCACACGCTTCATGTACGTTTTGTATGTGCCGCCCCAGATTAGGGCGCAATACGTAATTAAGGAATGACAAAGGGCAAAGTACACATTTTTATAATATGGAGTTCAGCGACGTGTCTCAGCTTCTTGAAAATTGTTATAAGTTTTCGAAGTCGTCCCACTAAAGTTTGGATATGGTACCTCCACGAAAGCAAATTATCGACCGTTACACCCAAATACTTGATAAATCTGACTCTTTCAAGCTGGAGACATGAACACTGTTTGTTTGTATCTTGATTAAAGCAAACATGTGCTCTAATTTGGACATTTTCTGGTTTTGGTTGACCGATTGCAGATTTTGAAAAAGTTAAGTATTTTGTCTTGTCCAAATTAAGAGTGAGAAGGTTGCCTGTGAGCCATGCCATTACTAGTTTTAAGCCTGTTTCCGCCACTAATCTTGTTTCATCCCAGGTTGGAGCAGAAAAGAGAAGGGCGGTATCATCTGCGAATGCTATCACCCTTCCACCAGTAAGATTTATATTACAAAGATCATTGACATAAATCAGAAACAATGTGGGACCCAATACACTACCTTGAGGAACTCCATATATAGCAGTATCATCATCACTAACCTCATCTCTCACTCTAACCCTTTGCTTCCTGTTAGAAAGATAGTCGACAAAAGTTTAAGAGCTGTTCCCCTAATTCCCAACCTCTCCATCTTCCCAGCAAGAATAGAAACGTCAACAGTGTCAAACGCTTTCGCAAGGTCTAGAAATATACCCATACACTTATTATTGCCGTCTACCTGTTGAACGATGAAGTTAGTTAGTTCATTAACTGCCTGCTCAGTAGATTTCCCTTTTATGAAGCCAAATTGATTTTTAGATAATAGTTGGTATTTGTCCAAATAAGATGTCAATCTTTTGTTCATATATTAATCATATTCAAAGGATAACATGATATAATATATGTATATAGTCCTTATTATGCTTGGTAAAATAGTTTATAATTTGTTTCATTTTAGATGCTAAACAGCACTGAACCTGAAGCAAGGCCATCTACAAAGCAGACAGCCGCTGCTAGTAGAAAACGCATCATTTTGAATACTGACAGTGGTTACTACAACTGAAAATGATGCAGGTCAATCCGCAAAACAAATGACAATGCGACCGCTGACATAAAGCAAGTGACTACTAGAATGCATAAAAAATATGAGGTTGGTATACTGAAGCAATTTAAAAATAAAACACTAATCAGGAAAAATAACAATGTAATTGTGTTAGAATTTAGTGTAGGTTTCATTATCTCAACATTTAACTATTGTGCTTATTCAATAACACTATAAATATCTCATTACATGCTATCCATGGTTTTTAATTATAATAGTTTAGAGTGATGGGATGAGCGGGCTTGTGCCGGATAGTGATATAGTGAGCAATATGCTTGTCCATAACAGGAGCGATACATATCTCTGCCATGTAATATTTATCTGGATACATTGACCCTTAAAGCCTTGCATTGCAATAACAACAATTAAATGTATTACTTTCAACTAAGTGATGATGAAATCTATAATGCTGATGTTAATTAACTTTCAGATGCTGAGCCTTTTCAAACAAGAAAGAGGACCATCGAAGAAAGCAGAGTTTGAAGAAAATAATATAAAAGCGACTGCGACTCAGGCTGATAAGTCTCATTAAGGTGTAAACATCACATTTTAATGTCAGAGTTCAATTTTTTTTGCTCTTTTTTGCCCAGTAAGATGTGCAACTATTTTATGGGCTTATGGAACATTTTTGATTGTTCTTTACATTATCATATCATTTTTTTTTGTTTATGAATGTGATACAAAAGATTTTTATTTTATATAAGAAAGTCATGCCGTTTACATACTTAAAAAACTAGAGATTCTTTGAGGAACTTTTAAAATTATTTATATTTTGCTAATGGCCATATTGTCCAAATACCTTTATAAATTGTAAAAATAAATGAATTGAAATAAATTTACTAAAACTTAACGCATGTTTTTGTTCAGGTCCACATGGAGCTACGGGCCATAAATATAAACAAGACAAGTTTCGTTTATATTTGGGCTGTAGTTCCTTGTGGTACGTAAACTACCTATTATATTCCAACGAAATTTGAAATTTGTCCGCCTACGCAAACAATACATTTCGAAATTTCCCGCCTACGCAAATTTTTGATTTTAAAATTTCCCGCCTTGAGCCTGGAAAAAGTTTTAAGGGGGCAAACGATAGATGGCGCTACTTTTTCATGAAGTATGGAGTTGGCATTCTTCTCCGTGAGTATATTATGTTCTGTGATAACGCTACTATCAATCGAAGGGGAGCATGAATCTAGAATGTAACAAAAACGGGAAAAAATGTTCCTTTTTGAGAGTTTGCGTAGCGTGCTTTGACATGACAACATGTGTCTAAGATTGCGTCAACTTCAACTTCAACTTTTTCTTTTGGCTTCCATTCGATAATGTCACCGTAATTTCGCCAATGTCCAAGATTGCGTCATTGAATATAAACCTTTGCTAATAAAATTTGTTTCCAAATCTGAGTTTGTACGACCAATCTCCGACAGATGGCGTAGCAGGTAGCTGAAGGGGTTTTTTGTTTGAAAGCGATATTATCAGGAATGACTGAACCGATTTCAGTCATTCTTTCACCGTTGGATATATACGGGATCCCGATGAGTGCTATTTATGTACCACGGGCGAAGCCGGGGCGGACATTTAGTTTATTATAAAATCAGAAGTGCCGTATTTAAATTTGTATATTTTCAAGCAAAAATCCACAATTCACCGTCCAATAATCCGTATCAAAATTGCTGCGTTCTAAGTTTAATATTATCCTCTCTCTTCTATGCTTTCACCAAATCTGAGTCCGACATGCTGGTGTTGCCAGTTTTTATCAGTTTTGTATTGCCAGTCTCTTTTCTCATTATAAGATAAAGAGCCACTGTCTTAAACTAACACTAAAAACCATGTGGATACATATTGTTTACTTAAATTTTACATTATATTTCAGATATAATTCTTAAATGATATTTTAACTAACGGAGGTACAAATGAATATTAGTATAGTATGTAGAATAGTTTAGTTTTCTGGAACTAATTCAACTAATTACAAAATCACTTATACACTAACAGTCCGTCCCGGCTTTGCCCGTAATACAAATGTAGTACATATCCAAAGATCAGAGATCACGTACATATCCAAAGGTGACAGAATTTTGGAAATCAGACCAGTAGTAGTTCCTGATATTAGCGCCATCAAATAAATAAACTCTTCAGCTTTTAAAAATATTGTTTGTCAAAACTGACCTGAATTATGACGGAAGTAATAGCTGAATTCTTTCGTTTATATTTGACGTCAAATTTCATCAAATCTTGAACGTAAGAAATCTTAAGCAAATATGTAATATTAATACTAGCCTCCCGGTTTACCCGCATAGTTTAGTTAAAGTAGCCTATTTGTGTTCTTCCATACCATAATCTGTGTTCTAAATTTCAATCCGATCCGTTCATACATGACAACATGATTGAGCAACAATCATCCTAACATCCAAATATTCAAACATCCATACACAGAAATCTGAATGATAATTTAGATTTCTGTGCCATTGACAATTATAATATTAATAGGATTGTATCCTATTTTAAAGACACGTTTCAAAATCAAGATCAACATAAATCAGCACCGTCTTTTTTAATTAATTAATTTTAATGTGAGAACAGCGATATACATAAATGTTAAGTAGTTATTTACTTAAGTGGGGCTCATTTTTTAGGTAGTTGCGACTACCAACTTTATTCAAAACTAGCTGTACCCTGCCACGCTTCGCTGTAGCAGAACTTTTTGAGTTTTTGAAGCGTACACAACCCAATATAACATTTTTATATATAGAAATTAATAATAACGCAGACAAATTAAAAAAGACAAAGGTTCAGTTCAATCAACAAGTTCAGATCTTAATACTATTTAAATTCAAAACAAATTCTGACCAACTGTACCTATAAACATATATCTTGTAAAATTTGCCTAAACTATTCTATTTGGCTCGTTTCCAGAATTCTACATATTAAAAGCTAGATTCAGCTGAGCTATTCAGAAGATTGTAAGTGAGATGGTTATAAAACCTATTCTCAAACTGTTTCTACCAGTCAGCGTACTTAGAATGGTCGAGTTGCATTCAGTGGTAACCCAATTTTGTGTAACGGCCCATTTGAATAAAAACAGAGGCCATTTTCGCAGTTCGAGCGGACTGCACTAATCGAATTACGTTGGTCCTTACACACGAGTTGCACAACGCAGAACGTACAAGACTCTTGACCTAAAAGTTTCCCTTGTATTTGCCAAGTGTGGCTCCAACACTCTTACGGTTTTCCGGGCGAATTTTACCTGGTATTTTTCTCCTACTACGGGAAAACAAAAGAACGGTGATGGAATTCGTAGCATAATTTGTTTTAGCAACGAGTATCATTCCTCTTCAATTTTTATCAATTTTGGTACATGAGAGTAGTGCTACAGGCTCTATTCGATAATTATTTCAATTTAAGTAACAAAATTATTCTAGCATAAATTTTATATTGTACAATCCACCAACCCGGACTGGGCCAGACTGGTCAATGATGACCTTGACTTTCTCCTTGCGAGAGGAGGTCTTGATTCTTAGCAGTGGGAAAATGTAAAGTGCTACTTATGGTTAAATTGTCAAGTGTTCATGTCCCATTGGATGTAACGATGAAGGAAATCATCAGATAGACACAAGTATGTTAAAAAAGTCTTTAAAGAATATGCCTTGTCTCCCAACCCATGTAATTCGTTCGGCCAGTGTAATGGAGTTTGCCCCTGAGTCTCTTCTTTACAGATATCATAAAGTGGGCTGCCTATATGTAAATCTTAAGAAAATAAATTTAAAGAGCAATATAATTATAGTCTAATTTCTATTTGAATTATTGTCGATGTTTTTAATCTCTATTTAATATAAATGTTATTTTGGTTTATGTACGCTTCAAAAACTCAAAAAGTTCTGCACTGATCGAGCTGAAATTTTAGAATGATATATAATCTGCATCAAGGCTTGTTTTTATATATTTTTGCATCACAATGTGCCACTGCGAAGCGTGGAAGGTACATACAGCTAGTAAGGAATAACTTTTATTAAACGTAAAAAAATAAATTGCGTATGTCTCAGTGACTTAGCAACATTACCTATTATATAAATGACAAATACATGCTCGATTGCTTAGAAGAAACGACATCACGGGTGGTAGTGCCAAATATACACAAAACCTGTTAGTATCATAACATTTAATAGGCTAGTACGAGTACTAAATAAAAATATCTGTGCAAGATTAATTTCAATCAATAAAAGAGAAGTCAGGTTATATGAATTTACTGGGCTTACCTCTACAATTTTATAACATTTATGTTGGGAGGTGGTCGTCGGTTCGTTATATCTAGAAGACTAACGAATATCTTGAATATTTAGTTTTGAACCTGATAATAAATTGCTTTAACAACCTCGCTTGCGTTAGTTTGGCTTGATTTAAGTTTGATAAATGAATATTTTACGGTATTAGGCAGATTAATTCAGAGATATCAATTTTTTAAGCTTACATTTTCAATGCAAATTAAAGTAATCAATAAAATAGAAAACGGTTAACTGATGGGATGACAGATCCAAAACTTCAAGTAGCTAATCCTTAAATCACTAGGTAAAGGCTCGCGACATAAAAAAATAATTTTATAAAGGTGTTATTTTTTTAAACTACCTGTACTTAAAAATACAACATGTTAGATTATATATTCGCTTTTTATATATTAGCTTATATTTGTATACTGTGTCGTTACTAACTAGCGCGAATTTTAAAAGAACCAATGCTGCATCGAGATGGCAGCACTATCGGCGTCTGTCATTGGCTAAGTTGCAGCCAATAACAGACTCTAGTCTAATCCCCCCCATAGTCACGATACTTTCGTCGTGCGAAAAATATAGTCAGTCAGTTCAGTTCAATCGAAGTAACGACACAGTAATATAGCATGTATTATAACCAAGTGGTAATTTAAATATAATGGACTATGTGAGTATCTCAATCTTTTATTTTTCTCCTCCAGAAGAAATGGTACAACCAGGCTTTTCAAGCAAAAGGCTGGATGTGCCATTATTTCAGAAGCGGGATTAACTCGCGCGCCCTAGTTAAATGGGTATGACATAATTAATATATCCCAATATTTTGCAAGAATTAGGAAATGTTTGTGATCACTGTTCGACCTAGATCGAGAACATACAGTGACACAGGCCCAAATCCTGATAGCGATTGGATCGCGTCAATTAAAATACTCCACAGGGTGAATAAGAAAAAAAATACGACTACCCTCATTTTATTTTTGTCTTTTTTGTTTTCACATAGTTGAAACAATTTTTTTTTTGTTTAAATGTCCCCATGTTTAAACCCCAGTCAATTTATATCCAAAACTACCCGTACACCGTACACTTTTTGTAGTGCGTGAAATTAAAACTATTGTGGTGCATTGTGAGTTAAAGTAGATTCTGTCTAAAAGTTTAAAGTTTTATATTGGAAGATTTGGAAAGAGTTGTTGAAATAAAAATTTCCACGACTTTCCTTTGTCATTAATTGTTCTTTACCATTGTCATAAAAAAATTAAACAACCGATAACTATACTGTTATTAATGTGATGCTTTACTTAGTCTTAATACGTCACTACAGAACTACACTGGTAAAGTTGCTCTTTTCTTTTGTGTTTATTGTCTACCCGTTACTGGCGAGAGTATTTTAAATTCCAGAGCGTTCTACTAGAACGGGAAGTGTATGCTCCTCGATCAGAGCCTGATCTTGGAGCAAATGCAGAGCAAGCGTCGTGCAGCCGGTCCTGAGAAGACGCTCGCGGAGTGCTGAGCAAGCACCATCAGAAGACATGCGGGTCGGCAAACACTTAAACGTCGGTCCCACGGTCTGACTTTCCAGTGGGTACGCCACCCGCCATTTCATTGTCCTAGAAACAGTCTACTCCTACGGCAGCGCTGACACGCAAACTAGAGTTCAAGGGTATTTAAGATATTCAAAGCACTTAATTCCCAGCCGTATTTACTGCATAATATTTACTAAGTTCAATTTTCTCTCGCTACTAGTGCAATTATGCCACAAGAAAAACTCGTACGATTGCAATGCCAATATTAAATATACCAATAAAATAGTTATTATGGTCTACCTATCCCTAAAAGATAGACATAGAAATTAGACATACCATTTTCGACTACAGGAGTTACATTATCATCATAATGGGACTATGCTTGTAGCTCAAAAAGCGACATCGTTTCATGGTTGATGTTCCAAAGTGACAAAAGAAATTTGGTTCTACTTTTGTGATAAGAACGTCTAGGGTGTGGAATACGTTGCCCTGAGTGGGGTTCCCTCGATGGCTACAATCTTTGTGTCTTCAAACCGAAAGTGAATCGGTTTCTTTTAGGTAAACGCGCTCTATCATTGTAGACCGCATCGTCGCTTAGCATAGGCGAGATGGCGGTAAAGTGTAAACCTAAATATGGTAGCCATAGCCAGTTCAGCCAGCGCTTGCAATTTATGTATGACCTCGAATTAGAAACCTGTACAATGATTAGGGGTTTTCTACTATTTTATGCACACATTATACGTTTCCTTTTCAAGAAACCCTTCTTTTGAATCAAATCTGTTTGGTGGTTTTAAAGATCATACTCGTATACATGGACAAATAAATAAACATTGGGAAATGGCTTTGTTTTGTACTATGTAGTGATATGGTTTTATTTTGTTATATAACAATTTTATGGTCATAGATAACTAGTGTGGCCAAACATTCGTGTATTGTTTAGGTAATTACATCAGATGAGATAAAATAAATATGTTTCCATTCTTTTCGAGCTAAACGTCACTAAGAGTCTTGCGGACGGCGTCTACGCGGCCTGCGGCGGACGGCGTCTACGCGGCTGCGGAGGACGGCGTCTACGCGGCCTGCGGCGGACGGCGTTTACGCGGCCTGCGGCGGACGGCGTTTACGCGGCCTGCGGCGGACGGCGTCTACGCGGCCTGCGGACGGCGTCTACGCGGCCTGCGGCGGACGGCGTCTACGCGGCCTGCGGCGGACGGCGTCTACGCGGCCTGCGGCGGACGGCGTCTACGCGGCCTGCGGCGGACGGCGTCTACGCGGCCTGCGGTGGACGGCGTCTACGCGGCCTGCGGTGGACGGCGTCTACGCGGCCTGCGGTGGACGGCGTCTACGCGGTCTGCGGTGGACGGCGTCTATGCGGTCAGCGGGCAGTCGCGAGCGGAGTTCGCGCGGCCAGTCGCGAGCGGTGTTCGCGCGGCCAGTCGCGAGCGGTGTTCGCGCGGCCAGTCGCGAGCGGTGTTCGCGCGGCCAGTCGCGAGCGGTGTTCGCGCGTCCAGTCGCGAGCGGTGTTCGCGGGGCCAGTCGCGAGCGGCGTTCGCGCGGCCAGCCGCGAGCTGAGTTCGCGCGGTCCACGTCTCTTGTGTGGCCTGCTTCGGGCGACATTCCATCAATCACACCCACAATCGGGAACTTCCCGTGAGTTCTTTTACTTAGCAATTTAAAGTTTTAATATTTTTAAGGTTAAAGGTTTGATTAGTTCTCTTTATAACAAACCTAACTTCAAGGCATCAAAGCAAAACCAGACTTCCTTTGTCATTTTGCACTTCCATGGTTGAAAGTAGAGAGAAAAGGAGTGTGGAAGTCTTCTTCACCTCTGTTCGTCTCTTTCATCAGTTTGATGGCAGCGTAAACTTTAAGTAACTTTACCTCACTCGCCTAGTCTTTGAATTGTTGCGGTCAAATGTTAAACGTAAGTCAACTATGCTGATAAGACCGCGGAGTGAGCGGTGTCTAGATACCGTGAATTACAATCGATCTTAGATTAATCATCATCCATCAAAGGGGCTATTGATTCCGGAATCTAACTGTACACTCTAATAACCCACTGTCTAACTGATAACTGACTAGGAAGGACTCCCCACGGACACTGACACAAACCACATTTTGTACACGGTTATAGCAATAATTGATTCTGATGATTCTAACGGTACCGTGTACCCAGCCAATTAGAACATGCACAAAGTGCGCCGGTGGAGTGATCCGATGATAAAGATTACAATTATGAATTGTCATCTTGTGAATTGTCGGGCGTTTCACGCACACGCACACACCCACATCCTCACCTCTTTTCTTCTTCTCTCACCATTACACACAAACTGATGCCGTGATAGCCGATTTAAACCTCTTTTGTTCAAATGAAACTATAAGGGTAGTCTAGTCTCATAATTAATACTCCAGATTCTTACTGAACAACCGCATTTAATTATTGTTTATTTGACAAATACCTAGTATTGTGCAGATCAATCGTCCTATAAAATTAACTCTGCGGAAATCGGATAAATAAAAATAAAATTATGCTTTATTTAGCAATACCACGGCTATTTCCAAAACTTCAGTGGTCTGTGGTGAGATTAGTTCACAGATTATTTAACCACAACAAATCTTTCTTCGAGACTCTTTATCTTCTCGAGAATGATAACTTGTCAACTTGTATATTACCAAAATGCTTCGTCTGTATGCGCGGTCTAGGAGCTCACTTAATTAATTTAAAAACGTGTTTCGTAACTTCAGCTGATAGTACAGATTTAATAATAATATATTTTATCACCTGTGCTGTTTTACATATTTAATTGGATAACAGAACACTCACGTATATACAGTCGGTCAATCCGACTCGAGTTTCGACCGCGTCCGGCGGCCTTTTTCAAGGAGAGTGCACGCGCGCGACGGCTACCCGTTTGTGCTGTTTTATCTCGCGAGCTCTCCTTCCAATATTATGCATCAAGTGTTAGGTCTTCTTCGCCAAATGAATGGGTTAGCTCGAGTAAGCAAAAAAAAAAACACGGTATATAATTTCGATAGTTAAAGAGTACCTCCGATTTAAAGATTTTACTAGTCGTAATTATGTCGTTACGAAGTAACGAATTTTCAAACAGCTGTTGACTGTTGTCAATATACATACAACACATTTGTCTACAGGTTTACCTATTCGAACCATTAATTTAGAAGGTCACTGGTAACGTTAAGAGCAAAGAATTTGTGTAAACACGAGGATAGGGAAGCTAACTTCCCCTATGAAAACGAAAGTTTTAATCAGTTTCCTGAGATAGTTAAATCGTACCGTATGTTTTGCTAGTTTCAAAAATATTGGCAGTCATCAGGGACTGCCGACAGAAGTGAAACTAAAAAAATAACTCTGAGCTTAATTGCGCAACTACTTACGGCTCATCAGAACTGTGCGGGTGAAACCCGAGGACGTGGCCATAACCAGCTAAATCATCAGAGCTTACTCGAATATTTCCTTACTTTACGAAATATGTGGTGCACCACAGTGAAATAAGAATAAAGCAGCTGTCTTGCTTTGTGGTTAAAAGGAGCCCTGTCAATCAGGTGCCATTGTAAACAGGATTCAGCATTTTTAAAATAACAAATTACCTAAATAACTGATACAAACATTGTAAAGATTTACGTTAGTAAAGTATTACTTATTTATTCATTTCGATGAGCACACAAAACAGAATGTAATAAACACAAACTACAACATAGAGTATACTGTACAGAACTGTATTACATTCCAAACTATGTGGGCCTAGAAACAACATTTGTTTAAATACAGTGGTTTGATAATAATAATATTAAATTAGAGATAATACAAAAGGAAAATTAGGGCAACAGATCTGAACTTAAAACTTACATGCTTTGAAACAGTAGATAAATAAGATATTAACAAATAATATAAAATAAACTCATAATAGTATTTACAGTAAGCACAACAGGGTTATTCTTTTAGATTAAGCGTAAAATTTATTTGATTTTCCTCTGAAATTGGAATAATTTTAAGTGAAAAATATCAATGTCCCTATTGGAGACAAGGACTTCGTTGTATTGGCGACTCATTCTGACTATGGAATTATAATAAGACGTATTATTGGTAAAAACGTAAAAAAATATTCTCCCTTATGTATAATTCTAACTATAGCACGATATTCTCCGTACATTGTTGTCTGTAATAATATCATCTACATTATAATATGCTTTGCCCATTGGATAGTCTGTTTTCGGGTAGCATCTTATTTTACCTTTAAACTTGGTGGCATTTCGCCTTCCACTTGTGCAGAAATTGCAATAAATAAGCAAACTCTTTTTAAATTTGGAAGCGTTATTTGTTACTTTAATCTGAAAGTCGGCAACACTATTTCGAGATGTGCTCTTAAAATCATTTGATTTGTTTAGTCCGGTTAATTTTTTCCTTACCTGCAATATATATTCGTAATTACCTATAATATGACGAGGCTGTTAGAACTATGTGGGCAGCTGAACTGAGCTAGTTGGTTTTCCACTCGCTCTATGCAAGGACTCAGCTGAAATTTCAAATCTACTGAAATGCCTAGACAGAGTAGGATTTACAGGTTTGATAAGTTTGTATTTAATTCTATTATCACGTTTAAAGCCCAGTACATTGCAGAAAACGATCAGGATACACTTAGTTTCCTTGATTATTTGCATCAAACTACATATTTGTAGGAAGTGGTCATTTGAAATAATTTATTCCTCTTTTAGACTTGTGACAAATCGTTGCCGAACGTAGCTGTTTCTGTGTCTTATCTTTCTTTATCATAAGATATGGATCATTAATACAATATGTAAGAAGGGTCCGAAAATGGAACCTTGAGTACTCTCATTTTAATAGGGACTCTTTTCATTGCACCCTATCAACTAATATTTTCATTACCCTATGGAAGCGTAGTTCCAGAGTGTCATCCGGTATGAAGACTGGTGTTATTCCTGGAAGTAACATTTTGGGCAGTTATTGTGGAGCTGTCTGTATCAGAACAAGAGCGATGAGATTTGGAAATTTAAGAGTCTTCAAAACCCAAATTTGGGCAATGTAGTCTGTATTAAGACAAATTTCCAGTCTGATAATGTCTATTGCTTGCTTGAATTAAATAAAATCTATTGTACCTATGAGTGTAAGTATACTAATTTGCATACGCGGATTTTCCGTTGTATGCTTTAATTAATTTTACGTGTGTTTGCTTCATATGTTTGCAGGTGCTGTACACATTCAGACATTGACTTAGACTTTGACTTTGAGATACGCGGTCTATGCCCGTCGTATAACTTTGACTATGAGATACGCGGTCTCTGCCCGTCGTATATTGACAATGTTACGTGGGCTCTGCCCTTCGTAAAGTTTTAAGGTGCAAGGTGCACTGTTACGTGGGCTCTGCCCTTCGTAAAGTTTTTGCAAGGCACTGTTACGGGCTGCCCTTCGTAAAGTTTTGTGGTGCTGTTACGTGGGCTCTGCCCTTCGTATAGTTTTAAGACACTATGTGTAACTAATACGTGGTCTTAGCCTATCGTATATGAAATAATCATCTGTGTTAAAATTATATAAACAATTCAGATAGTAATGAAATAAGATCAGTATTTCTTTTGTTGGATGAAATGGAAATGTCTAAAATAGAAAGTTGTAATGTTAGTACAGTAATGTTTTACCGTTACTCATCGTTCAGTAATGCCTTGCCTTATCGGCTCTGTTTAGTTTCCTATAATTTAATAACAAACAATGCAGAAACTGATTAATCGTAATTTAATGTATAATAACTGTTGGTGTACATTATGGTAGAAAATCGAATTGTTGATAATGCTTTGTTTTCACTTTTATTTCAAATTGTATTATTGTCATTCTAACACTAATTATTTATATATATAGAATCTTTATGAATGAATTTAGATTCAGTAATTCACTACAGATATAAAATATGCAGATAACCGTTGAGCTGTTCGAAATACAGAGATATAAAGTCCATTATGAATAAACAATTGTTACAAACATTATGCATTTGTATGGACACCATGACGCTATGTCAGTCAGATAAATATTTTATTGGTGTTTTGACAATTGTAGTCTATTAATTTATATTGAAAGATTCATTTTCTGACTAATAATCATTTACTGGTTTATCCAGTTAACATTTTAGTCATTTTGTAAATGAAGTATTTTTTATTATGTTTAAGAATTTTGTAACAATGATAATTACATATAAAATGTTTTATTTAACATTGTTTAGTTTGTACTTGTTTGTATGAGGTCATACAAATTTGTTGGATGGCCGACTGTTAGATTATATATTCGCTTTTTATATATTAGCTTATATTTGTATACTGTGTCGTTACTAACTAGCGCGAATTTTAAAAGAACCAATGCTGCATCGAGATGGCAGCACTATCGGCGTCTGTCATTGGCTAAGTTGCAGCCAATAACAGACTCTAGTCTAATCCTCCATAGTCACGATACTTTCGTCGTGCGAAAAATATAGTCAGTCAGTTGAGTTCAATCGAAGTAACGACACAGTAATATAGCATGTATTATAACCAAGTGGTAATTTAAATATAATGGACTATGTGAGTATCTCAATCTTTTATTTTTCTCCTCCAGAAGAAATGGTACAACCAGGCTTTTCAATCAAAAGGCTGGATGTGCCATTAAACATAAGAATGTTTGTTGGTTGGTTGAAAATGATTTTGTGTGACGGTATGTCTCATTACAAACAAATATGTACCTGTTTATTAGAATATTTGGAACATCGATACGATGTCATTTATTCGAGCTATGTATGAGCAGTCCAATAGAAAAAAGGTCATGTTGTTATTAGATCACACAGATCAGTCGCTTACTCTACGAAATGTATCCGATAAAAACCCGATGAATTTTTAATTTTGCGGCAATTTTAAGACTTTGAAGTCTTTTTCACTTTGTCGTTTGACTCGTCTCTCGATCGATTCCAGAGCATCAAGCTGATACTTACTTACCCGATCTATCTTGCAGGTAAAACAGTAAGTATTCTTTACAACACCAAATAAAAACTTCGTACGTCCAATGCTGAACGTGAAAAGCAAACAGTCCTTACGAGGGACCAACTAACAGAACTGCAAAGCACCAATTTGGCTACGATTACCGTTTTAAAAGCCAATCGGTGATACCACGTTGTCCCTGATCGCATTATCGGAAGAGCTCTTTGCGAGCATTTGAGGTAATAGAACGATCCACTTAAAATGTCCTCGGACACTACGAGTAGGTATTCAGGGTAATAGCGTGCTTTTGGGGACTTTGAACACGCTCATTAAGGCCGTAGAGATTCATGGTCAGCTATTTAGATCGAAAATACCACCTTTTTATAGATACCGAACCTTCAAGGGCAACATTACAAAATTAAAAGTTTAAAACCCCAAAATCTTTTGATTCAAATTGTGTACAAATCAATGTAATAAGTCAATTCATATAATTAAAACTAACTAATTATGATGGACACTTTTTCCAATTACACTATCTAGCTTCAAACTAAGCAAACCTTCTACTATGGAAGCCGGATAGCTGGTTACGTAAAAACCCGTGATTGAAAGCTTATGTTGATGTGCCTCAGGAAAACATACAGCATTATATGAAGAAGCAGTATGTATACTTATCTTATTAATCTGTGGTCGACGTCTATACCATAGACAATTAGCTTCATCTTGACGCCACCAGAGGGCGCCGCAAGCGCGCCACCAGCAAGGGCACCCGGCGCGGTGCGATCTTTGGGATACATAGCGTTGTATACTTTCGCCACGAGTGGTCGAAATTATAAAAAAAAAATTCAATTATCACTAATTAACAATTAATAACTATCGAAAAATATTTTAAATGTGTTTATATATTACACGAAATTTTATTGAAATCTCAACGGATTGAGATTTTCGAAGTACCCGTGAGTGAAGCGGATAATTCATCCATCGAAGAAAAATGGTAAATCCTCTGCGTGGTAAAGGTGAGATCGACCGATTCCAGAATCAAGGTCTTATACATGCAGGTCAGTCTTCATTCATTTATATGCATTTTATCAAAAGTGAGCAGCTGGCTCACTAGTGCGAGTTTTGCCTAATCTCTAATGTATGGTTTTGACCAATATATCGAAAACATTTCGATCATTTACGCCTGGTCGCGGAGACCTTGCGTTCGAAGGGTCGTGTCAGTCTTTACTGAACGACTTCCTTCTGGTGCAGTTCCAAATTACGTTTCTAGGTTGCGGAAACCGTGTGCTAGCTGGAACACACTTGTACCAACATAGTATGTGACCGATACTCTTTGGACATGCGGGTAGACACAAGTAAAAAGGTTTTGAAGGCTATTATGTAAATTATTAGACCAGGTAACGTTAAATTGCTAAGTAAATCTACAGCATGTACCTACCCGCTTGGCAGCGTGTCCGCTAAAAGAAAAACTAAGGGTTTCAGGTGCATCTCCCAGTTTTAACTGGCTTGTTTAAATTATTTATTGTTTGAACCTTGTCTCAACTACCTACTAATACTAATACACGTTGATAAGGTGTGTAACCAATAAGTTACTGCTTAGTAACATCTGGGAAGCTAAACTTATTAAGAGTATCTCAATATTACATATAATTATGGCAACATCTAATCCCACTTTTCAAAAAGAAGGGAAAATGGCTATTCAGAATCGGAATCAACATTGAATAATATTCTATGAAATTAATTAAAACATCAAAACAGGTATAAACGAAATTAAATTTTATACCCTTCGGCGTCCACCGAACTAGTTCAGACGTATACAAATACATAGACGTGCCGATGGAGGTTGAAATGAATATATCATAATTATACGCATTATTAACTAAGATTTGACGAAACTTAGTTCAGTTGCACTATTGTAATTACACCATCACTGAATTTAGTTGCACTATCGAATAAAGTAAGCTGCTACAACGTGGACAAATTTGCAAACATACATGCATAACCATTTATTTATGTAAGGATATTCTAAGTTTGGATCTTTTATACAATACGATCGTGAATGTATTGCATTTTAAAATAAGTATTTCATATGCAATGGCGAGCCCTGGGTGCCAATATAACTATTTGGGAGAATAAAATTTCACATAAACCCATATCAATACATTTAAAATTCACAGCTACATCCAACTCATCACATCGATAACTATCGATTCAGGGAGAGTCCCTGTTATAAAACAAACCTTCTCTGCGGAAGAAAGCAAGTCGCCAATTTCAGAGATATTTATAAGAAATATATCATTCAAGTAGATGTTCTATTGTATTATCAAATGTTTTATGGCATGTTTTATTTTAATACGTATACATATTTAAATTTTGATCTCTCCTTAGCACCACATTTTCATAACATGCTTGGTCGCGGAAACCTTGCGTACGAAGAGTCGCACTTCGCACTAATCTTACAAGACGACCTCTTTCTGGTGCAATAAAAATTTAAATAAGCCTCTAGATTTCGGAAACCGCGAGACATCATTTGGAACAATTGATACCTCACATTTGACCAGGTCCCAGCACCATATCTTACCACTAACACACGCTTGGTCGCGGAGACCTTGCGTTCGAAGGGTCGTGTCAGTCTTTACTGAACGACTTCCTTCTGGTGCAGTACCAAGTTAAGTTTCTTGGCTGCGGAAGCCATGAGACACTTGGAACATACTCATGTCCAATATATTTGACCAATACTTGTTTTGGACCTGGTCCCCGCACCATATCTTACTACTAACACACGTTTGGTCGCGGAGACCTTGCGTTCGAAGGGTCGTGTCAGTCTTTACTGAACGACTTCCTTCTGGTGCAGTGTTCCAAGTTACGTCTCTAGGTTGCGGAAGCCGCGAGACACTGGAAATGCCTCAAAACTATGATCGAGAAAGCACGTATCTATGTATATTCACATTATGTATCTGGAAGGTTATTGACAGAAAATAGGAGCAGGTCAACTATGGCGCACATATATCTACACATAACAGCGTTTATAGAAAAGTACATGAATCTACCTACATCTGACGCAAAAGTTAGATTTGATTTGCTTAAATTGGAATTGAAGGGTGGCTTAAATTTTACTGTTTCTGGTACCATACGGCAGACTTTAATATCCGCCATCTCAGATTTAACCAGTAACAGCTTCGTCAAGTATGACTTGTACTTACATGATTTAACAAAAAGGATGTTTGTAGTACCTACTGCGATGGTGTGGTGGCGCGGAGCCACTTCTCATTATGTTTCAATACACAAAGCACCATGAGCAATACTAACTACGAATAATTACTTAACGACTAATACTCTATCACAACAACGAAGGAATCTATGACCACGAATCGTTGGCATTCTTCTGACAATGATGATGTTTATACTCCTAAAACACATGATAATTTAAAAACACGCGTCTTACGCAGTTGTGTTTTCAATTCAATGAGCGATAATGTTGATTAATATTTAGTTTGTGAAAGAGTGCCCAGCTTGCCGTATAGTCTCTATTCTGAAGAGAGAAACCGTATGATCTTCGCTTTTATAAAATCTGATAAGTAATAATAAGGTTAAATATTAATGGAAAAGATTTAAGATTTTTATCATTTCGAGATAACACCAAAACCAAATTGAAAGTAGATACGGTGAACAGTAACATGAAATAATTGTAGCAGAACCGTTATGTAAACGGTATCTTAAGTTTAAGCTTGAGGATGAGATTTAAAACAGCGACTAAGAACCACCATATTTTATAAATAAACGGATTCAAAAGATCCATTTGCAACAAATAATTGCAAAATGTCGTCAACAAAGCCTATAAATGCTTTGGACAAGCTCTGATGAACCCAAATTCCAGTATTCTTTCCTGGTTATTATTAGCACATTCGAACTGTACAATAAGGACGTACAAGGTAGTGGCTCTCGACTAGCCAACAAACAAATTATATTTATACGAAACCAGCCCAGCCTTCTGACTCGTTCCCATCACTGGGAGTCGGCAAAGCCATGGTCCACCGGGCTGGTGCGGCCTGGTGGATAACGCGTGACCTAGAAAGATTCTAGGTAAATGTCGCTGTAGAGTGTATCATTACATTGAAATCTTCATGAGTATTGATAAAACCCTAGATTTTTGGGAAAATGAGGGTAGATTTGAGTGAGAAACTCACAGAAAAAATAGTTTATAAAATAACGCTAGGTCAGTGTGAATCATTGCCAACCCTTACTGTCACTCGGCACCAGACGAAACGATGGTCGAGCGAGGACTTATATGCGTTAAATATGTTATAATATATCTTAAGTCTGATCAAAATAATTATAATTTGATATTAAAATTCAAGAACTGCTGACAGCTAAAACACGGATAAGTCTAGTTTCAAATAACAGCTTATCGCTTAAAACAGAATTAGTACACATAGTATGTACTTATATTATGTCGCCTATTTGCAGACAACACACTAAAATGGAACTTCATAATTATGTACATTTAAAATTTTGCGAAAGCGATAATCGTCTGAATTCTATAGCTACCTGAAGTCTTAGAGTACTTTATGTAGATTGGTTGTTTTCCAATTCCTCCAAAAACAGTATGTAAAACATATTTGTTTGGAACGGTTCTTTAAATAATAACCCCTTTTAAATATTATAGACCGAAATATACATAGGTATTATTGCTATATAGCAGTATGAACATGGAAAATGAGAATAATTTGTGTCTTATCACATATTTCTAGTTCCTATCTGAGAAAAACAGAATAGCTTTCGAGTCAAATCAAATAAATTTTATCTATAGCAGTTGCTTAACATCTTGTTATTAAAAATTGGATATGTCCAGTCCAGTGAGACAGTGCCATGAACGTACAACTAGGAGATGTGGACCAGATATAGCAGTAGCCTTTGGATGATCAAATACCCAATCGATTGATGACATTATTAAGCAAAATATGGAAATATCTTAACACATTAAGCATGTTAGGTTAATTTACTGCGAAATTAACATAAATGGTTAATCATGTTCTTCAAAGTTTACATCACACACAAATTAGCTTTGTTAATTTAGCTAATTACAAAATGTTATTGAACACTTTATTTTAATAAGTATTCAAATGTTTCAGTCATCATAGCGTTGTTATTTTTTGGACATACTTACACCAGCAGATAACAAACACGTCTTCATATAATGCTGTATGTTTTCCTGAGGCACATCAATATAACGGTTTTACATAAAATAAAACCGATATTATGTGCCGAGAACGGAAAACATACAGCATTCTAGAAAGGGCTTTCTGGTGAAGACTATGAATCCCAAAGATCGCACCGCGCCGGGTGCCCTTGCTGGTGGCGCGCTTGCGGCGCCCTCTGGTGGCGTCAAGATGAAGCTAATTGTCTATGGTATAGACGTCGACCACAGATTAATAAGATAAGTATACATACTGCTTCTTCATATAATGCTGTATGTTTTCCGTTCTCGGCACATAATATCGGTTTTATTTTTATGTAAAACCGTTATATTTAGACAAATTCTATTCATTTGTTTCATTAATTCATAGTTTTTTTTCTGCTGCCGCGAAAAATATTTATTTATTAAAATACTTAATTATGTAATTTTAAAAACATACCTACCTACGTATTAGATATAGGAATAGCCATACATATTATTATATAGATTTCATCACACAAATGTTTGTCGTGAGTGGGAATCAAACTCACGACCCACGGCTGAGCGAGCTGACTTAAAACCCACTGAACCAAGAGGCTAATTATTAAAAAGACAAAAATAATGTACCTATTAGGAATTCCTTTACAAAGAATCTAATAATTATTTTGAAATAATTATTTTCAGACAGATTGTTAAAGTAATCTAGGTAGGTTGTAAAAGCTATATCAGGTGGAGAGCAAAGTACTCTGAAGGCTCAAGTGTGAAGAACTTGGGATGTTTCTGCGTATAAATAGTCTCCAGGGATTTAAATAAAAAGCAGCCTCATTATTTTCCAGAGATAATAAACTCGCAAAGTAATAAGTTGCTTTTTTGAGCTCAGCTTTTATTTTGAGGCTACAATTTATGACGATAGTAATTGATGGGCGCCGTTTAGTTCTAGATTAACGAGACAAATGAGATTGTAAATGGTATATTAAGTTGAAGCAATTTGAAATTATAAATAATAGTCCAAGATCCCAGAGCCGCCAGACGTCACGTATTTTCTGATGGATGAAATGTGGACGATTGAGTAGAGTTAGTACGTACTAAGAACACATGATTACCCGCTAACTTGCTTAGCCGGCCAATCATGAGATATGGGGTCCAGAAGCTACATTACTTACTTCACGTATTTTCTGATAACTGATTTTCAAGTGTGTTATAGGCAATATCTTTACAAATAAGGCCCCGATACTCCCAGACACTTTCCGTTGGCCGTTTGGCTTAACAGACGCTTTAAAAATATTATTTTGGAAGTTTTTTTTTCGAGGTCTTGCAGTTGTTGATCATATAGCTGATTGGTGGGAGTTTACTACCACTTTCTTTTAAGAGATAAAAATTAACTTGTTTCGCAGCGCAGTACAGCGCTATTCAATGGCTTGCGCTGTGCTGTTATGGGGAGATGTATCTATATGTAGCTTACTAACTATGAGTTGCATGTCGTGCTGCTAAAATTACAATAATAACTCGTATCAGGTCGATGCTACTCGAAAGTTTGCTCTGATAACTGCGGTTTTAAAATGATATAGCTCTCTTGGCTCACATTTGCAACAAACCTCGACTTAGCCTGAAATACTCATACCATGCAGGAATACCAGGCTATCCAGAAAAATCATGATATCCTATGAGTTATATATTTTTTCTATGTATATATGTTATATATGTGTTATATGTTATGTTTTTTCTTACACGCAGTAAATTAGGTACAGAAAAGTACTGTATGACGACAGAAACAGATATATATAGGTAAATATTTTTTCGTCTATTTTTTTGACACAGCACCATCTAACCTCGAACTAAGCGAAGACTATGAAAGCCAGGTAGCTTAGCATATACATACTAAGTTGTGATACATAATTACTAAGCTGATGACCTACGGCAGTGAGTAGACTCAGTACCGACCAAACCATTAGGCCAGTCGTTGCTGTTATAATCTGTTTTTTGGGGCACCTCATAAGAAATACGTAACAGAAATGTAGATACCACAAACACATCTTACATTAAAAAATATAGAACTTCGCCAAACTGGATTAAGTAATATTGTATTTATTACAAATCAGTATTATTATTTGCTCTATACTCATACACATAGCTATCCTTAAACAATAATTTTATTGTACTGACAATCATATGAAAAGAACTGCCGATGAAAAATAAATCCCACCAGAATTTAACCAGCAAACGCGTAGAATGTTTCATAGAACACCATTATTCTCTTGAAATACGAGTAATAATGTAAGCTCAGGAAATCACAAGTGAAAACGTAACACAGAGTTTGTTATTTGCCAGAGGTTGTCATCAAACACTCGCCTTTCACCACAATATGACCCCATCCAATTAGTAGAGGAGCAACCTTGACATGTCACGGTAACTTGATTGTCGCGGTTTATTCATTACGCTGTTATGGCTTTCTCATTTAGGCGATGTTATTATGCATGTAAATCAAGGCCTTTGTTCTGTACTAGCTATGTTCAAATAAAAAGATATAATTCTGTAGGGTACTGTTATGTCACGGAATTGTATTTTTTTTTCAAAACGTTGATGTTAAGCTTAGGTTGGGTAATTTGTGTGTTGATGAGCATTTCCTATGAATTTGCTTTCATGTTAATTTTTATGTACCTACTTTGTTTAGATTATTATATGATTTTATTTATTTACACTGTAAATATAGGTTACATTTATTGGTATTAAAAAAGCTACTATTATTAAAAATTTCTATTCACAATGCCTGAAAGTGCTATAAACAAAACAACATACCGTTTTTCTAACATACACTTTTATACTTATAATAAAGGTAATACTTAAATTTTGCCACCGTATTATATTATAAATCTTGGCATGTTTTTAATTCATCATCATCATCATCATCAGCCTGTGTTCGTCCACTGCTGGACATAGGCCTCTCCTATAATACGCCACTCAGCCCGATCCTCGGTCTTATGTTTCCAACCGCCACCAGCCATCTTTCGTATATAGTCACTCCATCTAGGCTCAGGGCGTACTACACTACGCTTACCGATCCGCGGTCTCCACTCCAGAACCCGTATACCCCAACGGTTATCGGGTCTGCGACAGATGTGACCGGCCCATTGCACTTCAGTTTGCTAATACGCTGAACTATGTCAGTGACTTTAGTTCTCTGACGGATTACTTCATTACGAATGCAATCCCTCAGAGAAACCCCAAACCATTCAGACCATTTTGACTGTCAGTGTCTACGTTTTGGCACCGTAGGTCATGTCGGGTAGGACGCACTGGATATATGTTTTTGTTTTGAGACTTTGTGGGATGGGTGACGAGAAGACTCGACCAAGTTTGCCAAACGCTGCCCAGCCCAACTAGATTCTTCTCATGGCCTCACTCTCAAAGCTACATCTATCTAGTTCGAGCATCTGCCCTAAGTAGACGTATCTCTAAAAAAAATCGAGAGTGGTTCCACTTACGGCAATCGGCCCCGGAGCAACAAACTCGTTGCGCATGACTTTGGTCCAAACGAATCCATCCAATTTCATGTCCTGTCATGTCCATCCAAATTTATCCGGAGGCCGATGCGTTGAGAAGCGTTAGCCAGGATGCCCAGCATCCACTGCATATGCTCCAGCGACTCTGCCATAATGACGATGGCGTCCGCAAATCGTAGGTGAGAGATGTATTCGCCATTGATGTTTAGGCCATGTCCAATCCAATCCAGCGTCTTAAACATATCTTCCAGTGCGTTTGAGAATAATTCGAAGAAATAACATCCCCCTGCCTCACGCCTCGATGCAGAGGAATATGTTTTGTCTGCTGATCTTGAATTTGGACCGCCATCGTAGCGGCGTCCATCATCATCTCGATGTATCGCCAATCGACCTGGCATCGCTGTTAAGGACTCCAAAACAGCCCAGGTTTCGACTAAGTCCACAAACGCTAAGCAAAGAAGCCGATTGTACTCCTTTGTCTTTTGTACAATCTGCCATACCGTGTGAATGGTGCTGTACCCACTTCGAAACCCGACCTGTCCAGGAGGCTGAAACTTGTCAAGTCTTTGGGCGAGACGATTTGTAACAACTCTCGAAAACAACTTATAGACGTAACTCAGAAGCGATATTGGTCGATAATTCTTCAAAAGGGTCTTATCACCTTTTTTGAAGAATATGATGACACACTTCTGTGCCATGCCTGTGGAGTTCTCCTGGTGAAGAGGACGGCATTAAACAGTTCTTGGAGCTCTTTTATAACTGGTGCACCACCGGCCTTTAAGAGCTCTGTTGTAATTCCGTCCTCGCCCGCGGCTTTTCCATTTTTAAGTTGCCCAAGAGCCATAACGATATCGTCCATATTTATTTCCGGCAGTTCTTCGTTGTAGTGGCGAGTCAGGGTGGCTCTTTTGTCCTCGTTCATTGGAGCATGCGATGCGTACAACTGGGTGTAAAAGTGAACTCCCATGAACGTAATATATTATAAAATATATCATCTTTTGAAATATCCGTTGCGTTTCAGTCTGTGTGAGTTTAAAGTAAAAACCAACACGTTTGCGACCACTATTAAATTTGCCGTATTATAAGTACATAGGCATGTTAAATTACTGTATCTACATTTTATTACACCAAAAAAAATTCGTGAACGATAGATAGATTTTTTTGATTTTACAATAACAGAAAAAAATAACATTTCAACAATTCATTCTCAGAGTGTCACAATTTCAAAGAAAATGTTTAAGATAATTAATGTTATTTTTAAGCCCCTTCACTTAATAGTTAGCACATTGTAACTTTCTAAGCTGAGACAACTCTCTTATTAACATTCGAAAAACCATCAACCAAGTTAGGGCAGAGCGAATGTAAAATCAAACTTGAAAATTTAAGTGGACTTAGAAGTAGCTGAGACGCTGGGTGGAAAGACCTTGGTAATTGCCACTTGAAATAGTCCAAATGATGATGGAGATTTTAATTACTCATAATGACAAGATAAATATTGCAAAAACCAAAAGAATACGGATTAGTAACTAAGTGTTTTTTTTTTCATTTTATCGACAAACAACTGACAAGAAATATCCAAATTCCAAAAAAATTAATTTAATACATAAAATCATAGTACCACAATACACGAGAAAAACAATTAACTTAAATAAATATAAAAAATGTACTTATTTCAATTGGCGGCCGTATCGGTTCTAGCGATCTCTTCCAGGCAACCGTGCACGGATTAGATACAAAAGATGGCCTTTAGCATTACATGGTTTTTTTTTTCAATCATTTGTTTATTCGGAAATGTATTACAGAGCTCCTTATAACAATTTTATTTTACATTAAAATAGAAAATAGTGAGCCTCTGGATCTGTGGGAGAAAAGTGCTATTTGATACAATCAATGCTACCACAGATCCGGAATACCTCTAAACTATATATACTACATTTACAGTAGGTACCTACCAAAAATATTAATATACAAGTAAGCATCATATTCAATTACACATAAATATTTTATATGCAATGTATTTATACGTTAGAATCTTAAGAATATAATAAACATAAAGAAAGAAAAGTGGTCATGAAGCTTTCAATGTATTGTACAGGCTATGTCCCATTAAAGATCTTTAAATTGCTAAATATCCGTACAATATATTTTGTCCATGACTGAATAGCTGCTTGTTTTAAAATTAGTTCATCTATATCATAGGCCGAAACGCTCAGAAATCGACACATTTCTTCATGCTCATGTCTGAAAGCAGAGAACTCGGAGCATTGCTTAAGTAAGTGTTCAACCGTTTGTATGGAACTGTTATCGCATAGACACTTATCCGAGTCGATAATTTTAAAGCGAAACAAGTAAGATTTATGGAAACCATGCCCCGTAACTACTTGTGTTATAAAGAAAGAAGTTTCAACTGATTTCCGAAATCTATTTATGTATGTAAAAGTAGGGAAAATGTTACGTGTATTACGTGTACCTTGAGACGCGTTCAAGTAACGACGCTCCCACGTTTCTTGATTCTTTACGTGCAATTTTTGTTTTATATAGGATAAAGGAAATTTAGAGTAAACAGGTGGAGCCAGTTGCTTAGGAGCATCGTTGGCAGCCCTGTCTGAGGCTTCATTTCCTTCAATCCCCACATGACTCTTAACCCAACAGAAGCTGAGTTCACCTATGGATTTGTAATTTCTTACAATAAAATGTATTTGCGAAACTAGTGGATGCGTATTGCTCCGGTCCTTTAAAGCCTGGAGTGACGACATAGAATCCGTAAATACAATCGCTACTGGACATCTGTAGTTAAAAGCCCATTTGCATGCCTTTAAAATAGCCAAAAGTTCGGCTTGGAAAACAGTGCAGGTGTTATGTAATTTAAATTGGTTGGTTGAGATTACTGTTTTTGTACCTGGATCAAAACAAACATAAGCTGCTCCAACTGAACCATCAGCTTGTTTGCTACCATCTGTGTATATTTCAGTAACACCTAGCTTTCTGCACTCGTTGACTTGTTGTTCATCAGATGCAGTTCCATAGGAGATTTGAATTCTGTCGGCTGGATGAAGTAGTTGGTGCACCGGGACAGAGCCTTCCCATGTTGTTTACGATGAGGAAGACATCGTCAGCGTAAGCTTGCATTGAACAGTTTGTAGGAAGCTGGCGATTTAAGAGTTCATCCAGAATGAAATTCCAAAACACTGGACCGCATGCAGAACCTTGTATGCAGCCTTTACTCATTGTCTTGGTAACTCGCTCCCCCGAATAGTCAAGAATTACTTTGCGGTATTTTATGTAACTTAAAATGAGTCGAAATATGTTATGAGGGCAGTTCAAGTTTCTTAGTCTTTCAAATAGGGCAGGCCAACACGCATTGTCAAAAGCCGCTTTAATATCCAATGAGACAGCCAACACCAGATGTTTATTCCTCTTGGCTTCGCGGACAACTTCTAGAGCAGAGTAGATTGCAGTGGTGGTATTATTTTGTTCTCTGAAACCAAATTGTTTTTCACTAAATTTTCCACTTTTAGCTGCTGTGTACATTACTCTTTTGATGAATAATTTTTCAAGTAGTTTACCAAACACTGGGAGGAGTCCTATGGGTCGATATGAATCAAGAGAGCTATGGTCTTCCTTTCCTGGCTTCGGGATTACTTTGACGTACGCTTCCTTCTACTGTCGTGGAAAATGTCCAAGGTTTAGGCATCTATTCATGATGGCTGTAATTAGCACTGGATAGTGTAAAGCAGTCTGTTTACAAATGTCCGCTGTAAGGTTGTCGATTCCGGGAGCCTTGTCAGGCTTCATTTGGCTAAGTTGTTCTATTATTTCTTCCCAAGTAAATAACGGATCATTTATAGTGTTTGGGGCTTTTTCAGTGCTATTTCTCAGAAAATGATGTCGTGGTTCGGTATCAGTGTCACCATCATCAGGATAAAAATGATTGAGTAGTGCCATTGCAGTTTCCCATAGCATTATATGGTTGATTTCATTTATCAACAACATCACGAGTATTAATCACAACAGTCAATAAATAAAAAATAACATACTATTTAGGTATAATAGAGAAAGTATGCAGCAACAAACATTTTGTAAAAATTTGCCCCGACCAGCAGGGGGGTCACCTAACTAACGGTTGGACGTCAATAGTACACACAGATGACAAAATAATATTTAAAAAACTACTTCCTTTCCCAGGTTTGCTCTAAAATCAATATTTTTGGCCCATGTAATAAATTACACTTTGCAGAGTTTCTCAAAACCGTCAGCCGGCGCATACGCATAGTGGCGGAATATGAGAACCAAGGCGATATGAGCGAGTCGCTACTAACCCAGAATGCAGCGACATGACGGCGATCTTTTATAGGTCTTACTCTTCATAGCGGTAGTGACTCTCATTAAAGGTGTTGATGAATCAATCGTGGGTTGTTATATATTACTGTTTTAGATCTTATATATATATGGCGTAACAACATTTACAACAATTTTAAGTCAGACAACGAAATAGTGACAACTCGCGATGGTCGACTTAATTACACGACTTACAAGATATTCATTATCTTAGTTCAAGTTAGGTATATGATAAAATGAAGCAACACGATGTTTCGATGTTTATATCAAGTGAGAATAGAATTGAAGTTTTGTAATATTTTTATTCATTAATATTATTATTGGCTTCCAATACAAAAACAAATATTGACAAAGTATTAAAAAAAATATTTTAATTATGTCTTAGATACGAGTATCTAGTATCTAGTCGTAAATTTAATTGAGTAATAATACCTTTGCATTAGTAACTTAATAAGACAGGGGATGAGTAACTTGACCTGTAAGGTCGCCAGCTATATAAAATTTGAAAATGGTGTAGAGTCGGACGGGTGTCGAGATCACAAATTTGTATTCCAAGCTCACAATAAAGTTCATTTAAATATAAATGCGACAAGACCCAGTAAACGCTGTTACTCCTATAAACTCAGTCGTTATTTTTTATGACGACCCCGAAAATAACTTTGAGCATTAACAAGCTTTGAAAACAAAATATAATGACAATGTTGAGATAAGTCCAAATATCCGCAATATTCTTGTAATCTTTTAGATTATCCTTACTTCATCTTTGAACCATTTAAGTAAAGCACTAGATTTCTACAAGACCTGGATAAATTATTATTATTATTATTAAAAAAATTTACATGAATTATTACAATTTTTTCTTAAAAAAAATTATGCAGATATTGTAGATGAAATTAATAGTGATGATAATAAAACCAATTTACTCGGTAGGTAACTTTTTAATCTAACATTAAATAAAAACAGCGATAACTACAAATGTATGGTGACTTTATAGCATAGTACGCTATAGATTTATATATATATTTTTAGATTTTAAGAATGATAATTAACCTTCTAGGAGTATTGTTGTAACTGTATTGGTGATTTTAATCATTTAATTTACGAGTACTCCGAAAACACAAACACCGATTTCAATTTAAAATTAAACTAAGACACTCGATTTTTTTTAAATCAACTAAGCACACTGTTTCTTTGAGAAATTTAGGATTGAGAGTAAGCGAATATATTGTTGAGGTAAGCCAATTTTAGTTTACTGTTGATATTTCAAAAACCATCTACCGATTTCGATTGAATTTATATGGCATCACGTCTTAAGTATGAAGTAAGTAAAACCGCTGAATTAAGTTTGTACATTTCTACCAAACAAATAAAAATGTTATCAAAACCTCTTCACAATTGGCGAAGCTATCGCAACACATCGTACATACAAAAAATCATACTACCAAATTGAAGACCTTTTCCTTTTATAGAATCGGATAAAAGTTCTAATTATTATCAGTTAAATGTATGTACACACACGTATAAAACAACTATTTTACTAGAAAAACTAAATTGCATGGAATACTACGCTGCACTAGGTGCATATTATCCAACTACAATAAGCATATCTGACAATTCTGACATCTATAGACTAATTCAATTCTAGAGATAACAAACATTTGGACAAACAATTGGACGGGTTTACCGCTCTGAATGGCAATGCTTTACATGTTGAGTCAAACCCAGAATTTTGGTCAAGCGTCGTGTCCCCCAAACGCTCAGAAGGGGTTTTCAGGTTGAAATAGGCTCCCGGCTCCTACGAACCCAATGTGATTAAGAACAAACGATTCAAATTCCACGGTATGCATTTTTTTTTTAAATAAAGAGTGACGAAACGATCAAGACATGTGCCTGATGGTAAGCAACATGCCTGACAATAAGAGCACAGTGACACGCAGCTATTGGAACATGAAGAGTCCAAATCCTTACCTAGCACTGCACTGCGCTCGTCACCCAGAGATCTAAGATCTTATATCTCTAAGCCCTGTCATTTCTCTGGAAACGTTGCCCTTCAAACCGGTTTTTATGGTTTAAGAGATTCAAATAGAATCAGCCGGTAATCAGCCTTTTCTCTCGAAGAAAAATACTCAAAATCCTTTATCTCTGGAAGAAATATACTCTGAATGTAAACAAAAAAATTGGTTGCCTGTAAAGTCGGTATACGGGCGAAAGTTTTACGTGACAACGACTTTGAGTGGTAAAATAATTTTACGTAAGGGACGCGTGCCTTTCACTTTTTATGTCTGTCTCTCTCGCTCTTAGGCGGGCTAACCATGCCCGAGTGGAAGGGACGCGTGCCTCTCACTCGCTCTCGTTGTGAGCGCATAACGTGAGCGGAGCGTAACGCAGTTTCTTGAAGTGTCACCCGGCAAACCAATTTATAAGACGTTGTCACGTCAAAAATAATTAAGTTCCGGCAACATTTAGCACAGAGCTGAGATGCTCGATTTTGTTAGCTATAAATCTATCAAACCGTCAATTTTATAGGTACTATACCAATAAAGCAACAGCACTGCATCAAAACAGGGAACTGCAATGCATTATGTACAACGTAGAGGAGCCATAAATCTTTGATAGTTTAAAATTTCATGCTGCGTCTTCGTTACGTCGATTTTCATACAATATTCATGCATTCAACTTTTATCGTTTTAAAATAGCTGACGCTGTTATGCTGGTGTCGTTGTATTTTTCTGATAATAGTTTTACGGTGTGTGAAAATACAACTTTACGAAATCGAATATAAGAAAAATTTGTTGTGAAGAAGAAATAAAATTACTAGCTTGATTAAATCTGTTCTATTCATAAATTAGATATTTTAAGGCCATAGTGTTTTTTTTTTAATAAAGAGTGACGAGACTAGCTGGACATGTGTCTGATGGTAAGCAACATGCTTGTCACATAGCAGCACAGTGACACACAGCTATTGGAACGTGAAGAGTCCAAATTATTACCTAGCACAGCACTGCGCTCTGATCTCTGCGCACTGATCTCTGGGTGACGACACCCAGAGATCTAAGATGTTATGTCTAAACCCTATAATTTCTATGGAAAAATTGCCCTTCAAATCAGAACACAGTAATGTTTGCACATTACTGCAGATGAAGCATACCTTTCGATGAATCTAAATCTACATGTTTAATTTTTCTCATCTTTTGACTTAACATCTCATAATATTGTACTTTGGTGATCAAACGCAGTAAATATGAAGAACAATGTTTCTATTGCACGTAATGCACATCAAATAAATCAATACAAGTATATTACTCGGAAATAAATGCATTCATTATAAGATTTCTTTTTTCTCTATATGCTCAATATCAATGCGTTCCCTACCACAAACTCAACTAAATGATTTCTTAATTAAAAAATTCATCCAAAGGATCACGTCATCGAGCTTTGGCTTTTTTTCATTTCCGGACTAATTTTCCTGGTAGGTGATCGAAAAGAAATTAGCCCCTAATCTCTTGGGCCAGCTTTTACCCGAGCTTGTTTAAAAAGTTTCCACGTCATAGATTCAACCAATTACCAGAGAGAAGAGAGAGGCCATTTGTCACAGGATAAAAACTGGGCGCAAACCTACCAACCCGTCAGTCCGTCTGTCCGTCGACCTTCATCAAAAACCCAGTGACTGACACATCGTATTTATAATGCTGTCTACTGCAACATGAAATGAAAAGAAAGACCCAGCCTGTACGCTGTACGTAGCCTAAACAATTAGGAAACGATATTTTATCATGCTTAGTATACGCCCACTTCAACACAAGTCTAACCTTTATAAAGAGATTGTTGGCTTCATGGTCCATGTTGTGTGGGGAGTGGTGGTGAATGGTTTCGTAGAATCGAAAAATAAATCCTATACTTCTATTAACTATATTGGTTACCAAAGTGTTTATTGCAAATTAATTTCGGGTATAGTTTATACAACACATAATTCACAAGTACCTGGTTGACCGAGCTTTGCTCGGTTTAAATGCGTTTATAAAAGGCTCTAAGTAAAAGATTTTCTCAGGAAAAAAAGAACAAAAAGAAAAGACCCGAGTGTCACCATCGGGATTCGAACCGGGGCCTGTTGACTCCGAGGGCGAGCATATCCCGTCTGAGCCATTTAGACTTATAGAACAGTGACGAAATAAGTTATCGTATACTAATGACATTGTAGAGTTTTTCATTGTCTAAAAACGCGTATAAAATGATGTTTTAAAAAAATAAAACCTAACTAGATCGATTTATCGTCCCCGAAACCCCATGTAAACATAATTTCATGAAAATCCTTCGAGCCGTTTCCGAGATTCAGATTCCATATATTTATATATATATACAAGAATTGCTCGTTTAGAGGTATAAGATCAATGATTTTGATAGATTCGCTTTCTTTTTTTTATCAAACCCATGTTTTCTCCATCCTTCCATATAAAGCATTGGAGATATAAAGGTAAAATAACTATATAGGTAAAATATATTATTTAACACCAGAAAAAACGTGTACTTTTTAATGAATAGCTAAACTGTGAGTCGCGGTTTCGTCCGCGTAGTAAGTACAATATAGTCTATGTGGGGGTTGGTTTCTAATTTCATAAAATCAGTACAAATGTGAAATTATAAAATCGTAATAATTATAGTTTATTCGCCGAGCATGATGGAGTCTGTCTATCTCCCGTTAAGCCACCATCCTCATGCGTGTTGGGAGAGGATCTTCCACACTCTCCTCTAACCTCCGTGAAACATGGTATTGGAAGGTGGACTTGTGTCCTTCGCTTGACAAATATAGACTCTGAGTAAGAGGATGAAAAGTCTACTTCTATACAGATGGGTCCGAGACAATCAGCATTGCCAAAGGCCAAAGACTTGTTCGCATGGTGCGAAAGCATTTGGCATTTAATTGCACGGATTGAACACACTAGTGTATTGGATACGCTAACTATTCTGGTATATAGTTTTACACAATAAATGTACATTTACACGAATAAATACGAAATTGCTGATTAAACCTTTGAATAAACGAGGTATGTAATATAAAAACTTTACATTTTAACTGTTTCTAAAAACATAACATATAGACTACAGGCCTGTGAACAAAATGTATGGGTCAAATGAACCACCAGGAGACCTATGTAGGATGATAGAAGAGTATAAAGTAATAAGATTTAGCACTATGCCGTCACTTATAAGCTGTCCAACTGAGCGCAGTTGAAGAGGGGGGGGGGTTTCAACCCTTGATCATTTCTCCTTGTCGCATGATTTTTGTACGGCATTGCCAAATAATGGATTAGAAGAGACAGATGGGTTCATTTGACCCGGGTTTGTTCACGGGCCTGCAGTCTATTTTATTATAATACTAGATGTCCGCCCCGGCTTCGCCCGTGAAACATATATAGCACTCATCGAGATCCCGCACATATACAATTGGGAAAATATTTTAGAAATCGGTTCAGTCATTCCTGAGAAAATCGCTTTCGAACAAAACACGGCTTCAGCTACCTGCTACACCACCTGTCGGCAATTGGTCGTACCAACTCAGAGATTAGCAAAGGTTTTATATTCAAGAGGTATGTTATCTGTGATATTCAATGACGTAATCTTAGACACATGCTGTCATGTGTCATGTCACATTCTTGTTACATTCTTGATTCATGCTCCGCTTCTGTTAATAGTAGCGTTATTTTCTAAAGCCTTATAGCCTTCCCCGATAAATGGACTATCCAATAGAAAAAATAATCTTTCAATTCGGATCAGCACTTCCCGAGATCCTAGCGTTCAAACAAACAAACAAACAAACTCTTTAGCTTTATAATATTAGTATAGATTTTCAAAAGTAAATAATTACCTTCCCCAAATTTTTGGGATCCCAGCATTGCATATATCATGTACTGAAAGCGAGATATTTTTAATAGTTGTGGCAAAAACTCTGCGTTCATGATCGAAAGTCCTGTAGAGTATGTTTTGCGCAGTATCCTCGTTGTAGCTAGAACATGGATTTCAATTTTCCTACGGTAAGTGACACAAGAACTTGCCGAAGCATCTGTACCCGGTGAGTGCCTGCACATACCGGTAGGTAAGCGAATGAAATATACACCACGATCCGTTCAGCGTTTCGACGTGATGAAGTAAAAACATCCAAAGCGCCTTTATAATAATAGCAGGGAGTTAGGGAACTGTAAAGTTAAGTATTAGTAAACAGGGAAAGCAAAAAAAAGATATGAAAAAACGTTTAATGTGGAAATAACGAAGATTTCATAGATATCCGAACAACAAAAAAAAATGCAAAACTTACATTGAAATAAAGTAATGAAGGCCATTTACAAAATAAAAGTGGTCAAATGCGAGTCGGGCTCGCACATGAAGGCTTCCGTAACTGCAAGTAACATAATACAAAAGTTCGTGTACTTGGTTGTTACTTAAATCAGTGTTTAAACAATAGTCAATTTATGACGTATTAAAATAAAACTACTTACTAGTTATCATTTTAACCAATTTTCGTTGTTAGTTGAGTTTTTTGTCATTCTTTTATTTCAGAAGTTACACAAGGGGTACACTTTTTACCACTTTGGAAGAGTCCCTCGCGCAAACTATTCAGTTTAGAAAAAAAATTATGTTTATTTATGTTAGAAACCTCAATGTAATTTTTGATGACCTATCCATAGATGTAACTCACGTATGGTATTGATCAAAAAAATTTTTGACTTTCAGTTCTGTGTATGGGACACCCCTAATTTTTTTGGTTTTTTTTTCTATGTTTTGTATCAAAATCTTAATGCGGTTTATAAATTACATCTACTTACCAAGTTTCAATAGTATAGCTCTTATAGTTCTGGAGAAAAGTGGCTGTGACATACGGACGGACAGACAGACAGACAGTTAGACAGACATGACGAATCTATAAGGGTCCCGTATTTTGCAATTTGGCTACGGAACCCTAAAAAACTGACACGTTTGTTTACAATTTTAATGCCGTAATTTCGAGATATACCAGTCTGATTTAAAAAAAAACAGCAACTGAAATTTTAATTTAGGGGAAACCCCATAAAAGGGTGAAACCGTAGGGCATTACTAATTAGAAACACATCATTGTAAGCCCACATAATAAATGCGGCATTAAATAACTTATTTCATTTAAAAAGCCCGTCTCGTATATTGCTGATTAACAATGAATGCCTATTGAAATAGGTCGTGTTTTAACGGACCATGACATCGTACCTAGGATAATCCAGGCTTGTTTAGCTTGTATTCAAATATTTATCGAATAAATTATGGGGCGATTAATTACTAGGTAAATTGGGTGACCTTTCTTTGTATAGTTTCGGAATATGCAAACAGATTTTTAATTGAAGCGTCGCCGTCGGTCGTGTCGTTTTAATTTATTAGATATACGTTATTTTTAATGGAATTCTAGAAATCAGTTTTTATAATCTTAATTTTAGTTTATTTCTAAATGGCATAATATCAATGTTGTTTATTTATGTTGCTGATTTGTTGGTTTGTTTTGGGGTGGCCCAAAGGTGCGAACATCGGCTTCAACATTCGGCTAAGTATCAGTTTGAGGCTTTGGAATCGATCGAGAGACGTGCCAAAATCCTCATAAGCAAAAACACTCCAGTGCGAAAAAGACTTCAAAGTCTTAAACATCATCGCAAAATTGCTATTTCAGGTAAAAAAACGGATAGTTTTTTATCGGATACACTTCGGAGAGTGATTCGCATGATTTAATACCACCTTAACCTTTTTTTATCTGACTTTTCGTAGCTCGAAGAAGTGACATCGTTTCATGGTTGATATTCCAAAAACGCGAACAAAGAGGTTCGATTCTAATTTTGTGAAAGGTTATAGAATGCGTTGCATAAATCTTGGTGTGTTCAAATCTAGAGTGAATTGGTTTCTTCTTGGTAAACATTCTCCGTCGTTGACCGCATGGTCACTTAACATCAGGCGAGATGGCTGTCAAGCGTCGACCTATAAAAGTTAACAAAAAAGCTGTAACATAATAAAACATGAAAATCCTTAATTTGTACTAATTTGAGAGATGAAAATATACACGGTCGAATTGAGCCAGTACTGCTACGTTGCACTCTCGACTGTAGTAGTATTGAAAAGTAGAGGACTTGTACTTTCTGCAACCAAAAAAGCCCAGACATTGCCTTCCGTCATAAAATACGTATCATATCAAGTGTATGCTAAACTAAGCTACACTAAAACTAATCGTATGGGTATGTTAATACAATTTTGGCATCATACGAAGAGCAGGGCACTAAGCTTAATTCTCCCACAACAGATACAAACTGAGGAACTTAAATTATGTGTTTTAAAATAAATTTTTGTTACACAAATTTTAAGAAGCTTCTCCCATTACAAACCGATATTGCATATTTTTAAAATATTTTAATGAAAGATGCCATAAATCTTTTAATCATGAATGTATTAGACGGTCGCGAACATTAATTAATGATAATGTACTCATAAATTTTCGCATAATGATACCCAGTTTAAAATATAAAATCGTGATGTTTTAAAGTAGAAAAAATAGTAATATTTTTTGTATGCTAACTAATATTTTATTTAGTATTCTTGTAGAGAAGAGGATTGATGTCGGGAAATTCGTGGAAATCCAAAACTTTATTCTCGGGTTGAACCCAATGATTAGACCATTATTGGTAAGGCGGAAAGCAATGAATGTGATATATGCGCGGTACCGCCGAATAAGGGCAAATGTTAATGGATGCAAATATTAGGACAGTATTTCATGTTAGAGAAAGTTTCCAAATTATGAATTTAAAAAGGTACTGTGTTAAGAACTCTTCATTTTTACGGGATTTTTACGGGTGTTTATTCTTCACATTTATTTGAGTATCAAAATTTGGCTACTAATATCTGAAAGAAACTTCTGTGCTAAGGCAACACTTCAATAAATAATTTTGAAAAACGTTAATGTAAGTAAGTCAACCGGATACTTGCAAATAGTATCCGACAAAAATCGATAAACTTGAAGGTTTTTCCGAACAAGGGAATCGTTGCAAAACCTCCATAAAAATAAGAATAAAAACCACTTGCCTAGTCTTAACTTTAATAAGAAATTGAGATTATAAGATAAGTTAAGATAACTCTTTATCAAAAGCCACATACACATACAAAAAAAAAGAAACTTAAGAATAACTCATGCTTGACATTTTAATTGGCGGCCTTATCGCTTAGAGCAATCTCTTCCAGGAAACCGTGCACGGATAGGATATTATACAGTAATACGTCCTCAATATATTCAATAAATTAAACAACAAATCGAACAGTTATTATTACACAACCTAATCATAAAATTAAAATTATATACTACTTACTATAAACAAATACACGCAAGAACATGATTGTTTTATTTTGGTATAATAATGATTTAAAAATGCACATATTATAACTATTCATGGCTAACAAAAGAGTATGAGTATTTGAGTATGAGCAATACTATTTTTTGAAATAACTGATTTTTAAAATTAAATCGAGTAATAATAAAGCCAGCCAGTTGGATGTCATCCACAAAAAAGTAAAACACTTATCCATAATACTAGCTCAATATATTCCTTTGCGATGCAGAGGGCATTCAACTCAGTGCCTTTGTTCGAAAAAGACGGTGATGTACAAAATCTTCAACATATTTGAAAGTGTCCAGCTTATCTGCATGATTTAACACTATCTTGTTTTTTTTTTATTGGACTGCTTTTGGAACGGAAAAAAACACTTTTTTCACGCTGCATGTTCCAAGGACTCGAACGAAGGTGTTGACTTCAGTTTCGTAACTGAAACGTCTAAACTATAGAATACTAGCGGCCCATTCCGACTTCGCTCGGATAAATAACCTAGATACCAACTGCAGCGCCATCTGCCGAGGTGATAAGTGAATCTAAACCATCCAGGGCCCTACCGAAACCTATACAAAAAAATCATTCAAATCGGTCGAGCCGTTTATGAGGAGTTTACTTACAACGAAAAGTGGCTTTGTTTTTTATATAGAACGCTTTACATTAGGCAAGATGGTGGTCAAATACAAACATATTATGGAAATAAAAAGGCAAACGACAAAAGCCTACACAGTTTTCTAAAAATAAAAAAAATAACTGCTCAAAATATTCATCTAACAAAAGGCACTCAGCGAAGTACGTGCAATAAAAAAACCCAAAAACATTGTTTGTATTTGCCCACCTTACCCACAAAAATTAAGTATTCACCGAAACATTTTCAATTATATCGGAAGGAAGGTCTTTGTGCTGATGTAAAAAAACAACATTTTAATCCCGGCCTTTCAATGTCTATTGATCCTGAGTTGAATATTCAACATGAACGAACCAATATTTTTTACACTCCAGTTCGCATCTGCCTTTCTTTTTCGTGACTGAACTTTCGAGTACTCTCAAATATTACCTTTAGAAAGGTAACTAAACCTCAGAACACAGTTCTGAGAGGTTGTTTCATTTCAAATATCGCTACTAAAAACTTATTGATGATTATGGTAGACGCGTCTTCAGTTCAATTTTGCGAATACGCGTCTAGACATTGGAATGCTTATATTGTTCTATGGATTTTAAAAGGAATTAAACGAGTTCTAAAGTTATTAACATATAAATATGTATATTCAGTGAAATTAAAGTACCTACCCAAACGTATCGAGATTATGAAGCTAAATAAAAGCTAACGTATGTCTAAAAACATATTTAGAGTACATGACAAATTTAATTTTCAATTCGTATCAAATTTGACTCTTTGGTATTATAATACGTACGTATAGGTACTGCTATATTTGCAGTAAATAATTCACTGTGACATATCGATTTTAAATACCTGTTAATTTCGATCAAACGCTCATCAAATATCGTTTAAAACTTGCAGATATTGTAAAATAAAATAGACCTTAAAACTTTTGTTTCGGTATTATTTTAGGTAAAATATGAATTAAAAGTAACAAATTTACTGAATTTGTATTTATTCAGAGAGAAATGTGTTGTTTTTTAACTTAAAAAAAAATAAACTACAGTATTTATAAATATACCCTGTATATATAATATGATGAGTACTATATAATGTACCACGGGCAACGCCGGGGCGGACATCTAGTATATAATATACAGTTTTAAGTTTGTAGGGGTTTTGGTCATGAATTGTCATAACCCAATTTGAAATATCTACTTCGAGAGATGAGGGGTTGATGTCTAACTTGTCAGTCACTCAGGAGTATATCATCTATGAGTCTCTATAAGTAAGCATTTATTATTTTTATACATACCCAATTACTCATTCATAGATTTTAACTGTTAAGCTTCTGTATAACTAACTACCTCCTCAACGTTTGTATGTGATACAAATAAAACTCGAATAAAATTTAGACCAAATACTAACTATTTTCCAAACTATTCAAAACCGTAGTGCGTATTTATTAATACGTAATACGTAAGGTGGATAAGGACTATCCTTATCTCTCTCTCAAAAGATATGAAAACAAAGAGCAAACCTCTAATTAGGTTTTTAACTTCCTCAAGAAGTAAACGGAACTCAACAACTGGCAGAAGATACGTGAATATCACATTTTAGAGGGTGATTCAAATTTAATAAGCCTCTCTAAGCGGCAACTTGCATTATCAAGTCTCATTGCGCCGTTACTCCGGGTTTCATTGTCCCGGCGATTCTTTCAAAAGAACGCTTAGTCGAGAAAATGTAGACGGAAAATATTTCCAAATTTTAGAAGTCATTGTCTTTTTATTTTCAAACCAGCCAAAGTAAAGTTTGCTTATAAACTTAGATATTAAAAACTTTTGTTTACTGGTTTTGAACGTGAGGATTTTGTGTAATGTTTAAAAAAACAGTCACTAAAACATTAAAATGGGGTTTAAAAATGAGTATGAGAAATATGTAAAGTTAAAAGATTAACGTATTAGCAACTGTTTCACTAAAATAACGTCGTTTGCAAACACAGTTAACTCCCAAAGCTTAAACATACAAGTCATTTGTCACCTAGAATTGTTTCATATTTTCCACTACACATATTTTTATTTTTATTTTAACGAGAGACATTTTCATAAAACTTTGAAGTAAAATTATTCAGAAAACAATACATACTCTATTCAGATCTCGATTCGATTCATTCGACAAAGAAAAGAGTGATGTAATAAAAAGTGAGTGAATGCGCGTAAAATGTTGAACTTACGAAACGGTACTCAAATTTGGCGTAAACTATTTTTCATCAGTTTTGAATGTAGCTGAGTCATTGACATGTTATTTTGTATTTTTACCATAATGCTAAAGCATAAATCTCTTGAGTCTCCTCAGCCGCTCAATTTGATAAATGGTGACAGAGTGAAGCTTCGTTTGTTCAGATCTGTCTTCTTCATTGGACATGCGTATCTATTTGCCAAAACGAAGTTTGAACACTATTCAACATCTTGTCACTGCAAACGACTTAAGATTACTAACACAGAGAGGACTAACACTAATCACTACGTTATAATTACTAGCTATTGATTGACTAAAATGACAACCATATGTAACAGCGCGCGCCGTAAATTAAGAACAACAAAAAAGATTGACTGAAAAAAAAGGTAAAAAAAGGGGGACTAAGATTAGGGTGATATTCACTAACAGCTATACATACAAGTTGTTATCAAAACAAGAAATTTAATCGAAATAGTATAAGTACATACTCGTACATTAAAAATGTAATTAATACGTTTTATTAATAAGATCAAAACAGATAAGAAACAGCAGAGAAAGATGCAAATATTTATTACAAATATTTGTGTGATGAATTCAAATATTTGTACTGTGTCTGGGTGTTTCTATGTATAATAGGTATGTATTTAGAACTATATAAGTATTATATCAGCTATCTGGCTGCCATCTTACAAGCTTTGCTTAGTTTGGGGGTCAGATGGTGTTGTGTGTGAATTGTCCACCAATATTTATTCAAAAATTATATAGGTATCTTGCTAATATTATTAATGCGAAAGTTTTAATATTGATTGAATGTTTGTTGCTCAATCACGTTGGAACGGTTAAACAATTGGCGTTGAAATTAGGAAGACAGTGAGATCATAGCCTGAAATAACATAACTTGGGTTTTACTTATAATGTCGCAAAATACGGGAACTACGTGGAAAACCCACAGGCCACTACAAGTCATTTGTATAAATCGGTCCAACAGTTAAGCTGTAGCTGGTTATGATCTTTAAATGGTACTTAAATAGACACATTATATGTCGTCTTGAGCAGTAGGGTAAAACTAAATAAACAAAGACTTAGCTAATACACTATACTTTCTCCCCAAATCATGTCTGTCATGTTTATGCGCCATTAAATCTTGGGCGGCGAATTTTATATCCCCATCATTGGCTTCCTTTTATCATGGTTATGGGGAATATTATGCATGCATTTACACGTATCATAGCCGTTCATCCACCATATGAATAAATTTGAATAAATTCGTGTAGGCTGGTTGGGAATCCGAAGCTTAGCTTACGCAGCGTGTGTTACAGGAAGTGGAATGGCTAGGGAAAATATCAATTGAAAGGTTATCGGATGCGACATTTTATTGCTTTTATTTCCTGTTTTGTTTTTAGAATTTTGGGTACGAGTAATTACAGTTTGAGTGTTAGATAATGTAATAGATATACATTTAAACTCTTTAAATTGCGCTTAAGTTATAACAAAACTTCTAGAGAAAACCCTAAAAATATACTAATAATTGGCGGTTGTAATGCTAAAAACGAGCAAACAAGGTTGGCAATATGATATATTGAAATACTAGTGTAGTGGTAGGGTTCTCGGCAGAGTCCGCCTGGGGAAGTAGCAAACCTTTGCCAGTTATTCTACCGCCAAGCAGTAATGTCCAAACATTACTTTTAGAGATATTACAGGGCTTAGAGATAAAACATCTTAGATCTCTGGGTGTTGAACGCAGTGCAGTGCTAGGTAATGATTTGGACTCTTCATGTTCCAATAGCTGCGTGTCACTGTGCTGTTATGGAGCAAGCATGTTGCTTACCATCAGGTACTTGTCCTGCTCGTCTAGTAGCTCTTTATGTAAAATAAAAAATAATAATTCGATAACGAGCAATATAATCGATTGCTTACAATAATATCGTAGCATATTCTTAAATGAAAACAACAACAATTTCTCGTAATTAAACGTTATTCATGTTCGAGATAAATGTTAAGAAAATTGTTGTTAGGTTGCAAGACGATCAAGATAAACCATATTTATGGTGCAACAAATCTATGTTTTAATTAATTTCCTTTCTCGCGAGGGCGTTTTCATTTCCTTTTGTCCTGAAGACAGAGGGCGCCAATCGTCACATACTTTTTCCCCATTGTGTGAAATTCTAAGCTTTGCGGAAGAAAGCGATGCAATTCTTTTGTACGGCTAGAACCCTGTAACTTTAGGATGCAATTTACCGTGGCGCAATTGTAGTTTAACGAGTAACAAAATGAGATTATCGTCGCCCCAGCGAATGGTGACAATTAGAAGATTCATTTACGTCGCATTAGTCGTTGGGTGGTTTTGACTTTGCGGTTTACTTTACTTGAGTTTCTGTGGGTTGGCGTTAGCGAATAGTTAATACAAGTAGGTAGGTCATTTACTAGATTCTGATGCAAACACTGAGAAAGATGCAGTAGTGACATTATTAACTACCATCTTCCCGCAACTTTATCCATTTTTTAATTTAGAAACAACTTAGCAACTCTGTTTTTACTTCGGGATAAATAGCAGCCTACGCCATATGTGAAATTCAAATCAAATCAAATCATTTATTCTTTAAAGACATACATTTTCACGTTTTTTTTTTAATATTTTTTTTATAAAATAGGTTTTACATTTTACTAAGAGTTTATAGCTAACTAGCTGTACCCTGCCACGCTTCGCTGTGGCACATTGTGATGCAAAAACTAGATAAAAACAATCCTTGATGCGGATTATATATCATTCTAAAATTTCAGCTTGATCGGTGCAGAGCTTTTTGAGTTTTTGACACAAACCAACACAACGTTTTTATATGTTGAGATTACTTTGTCAATGGCTACCGTTAACGTTGAGCCCCAAACTAGGCTATGCCTGTATCTTGGGCGCTCTGGTCCAAGTTTCTATTTCAGTAGCATATTTCGAATTTTTTTTTTCGCAACTTTAAGTAAGTATTCTTTTTTTTAACCCCCGACCAAAAAAGGGGTGTTTGACGTCGTTGCTGTGTGTCTGTCTGTCTGTGTGTGTGTCTGTCTGTGGCACCGTAGAGCTCAAACGGATGGGCCGATTTCGATGCGTTTTTTTTTAATTTAAAGGTTGCGGATACCCCGATAAAGATGCGGATAACCCGTGCGGACGTTCTAGGCTATGTTTGGTTAATATCAATTCAAGATGGCCGCCTCCACAAAATGGCGGACAAAATATTTCTTCACAACCTACCTCAATATGGGTATCAAATGAAAAGGCTTGACTAGTAGAATACTATACACTATAAAAAAACCAAATCCAAGATGGCCGCCACCACAAAATGGCAAATTATATATTTTTTTTCACTACTACCTCAATATGGGTATCAAACGAAAGGACTTGACTAGTAGGTATAATACTTTACACTATGACAAATTTCAAAACCAATATGGCTGCTACCACAAAATGGCCAATTATATTTTTTTTTCACTACTACCTCAATATGGGTATCAAACGAAAGGGCTTGACTAGTAGAATACTTTGCACTACGACAAATTTCAAATCCAAGATGGCCGCTACCACAAAATGGCGAAGCACATTTCTTTTTTCACAACTCTCTTAATATGGTTATCAAATGAAAGGGCTTGACTAGTAGAATGTTGTACAGATAACAAATCCGAGGTGGTCGTGGGTTAATCAAAATTTTTAATTTTGTTCTTGTATTACTGAGTTAATGTAGTTCGGAATAACACATGTCTAGGTTATTTCTATAGTTAGTATTGATTACAACATACATAATTATTATAGTTATTAGTTATATTACTTAAAAATATTATTACATTATTTACCTAGATTATTATTTATTTGAATTTCATATTGATATTGTTTTGTTAATTTGGCTGAACGTTGGTAGTAAAATCTATCGCAGTTCTAAACATCGTAATGATTCGTTCAGTTCATGCAACGTCATTGAGCAAAGAGCACCCAACGCCTAAATATGAAAACTTTTACATTTAATATTAGTAAGATTTCGATATATTTACCGCGGTTAAATGAGGGACCGACTCTCAGATGTTTTGATGCACACGGTTTTTTACACATTTAATATTTCTATTAGGAAATAGAGCTGATCAAAGTTTTTATGTACAGCATAAAAGAGTTACATATAATAATCTTGGCAATAGCCACTATGGTTTGAAATAGGCTGAGCTTTAATAATAATACATATTGGTGGCCATTTCACTAAGCAAAGCTTATTTATTATACAATGGCAGCCAGATGGCTGATATAATACATCTACATTTTAAATAGATACTTATTGGACATTTCACTAAGCAAAGCTTATTTATTATACAATGGTAGCCAGATGGCTGATATAATACATCTACATTTTAAATACATACTTATTATATATAAGAAACACCCAGGCAGTACAAATATTTGTATTCATCACACAAATATTTTCATTGGGGAATGCTTACTACCAACTAAGCCACCGGTCCAGCTTTGTTTATGGATTGAGTGAGAGGCTGAGAGAGAAGTAAGGGCAAAATCCACCACGCTGCCCCAATTCAAGTTGGTGGATGGCACATGCCCACGAAAATTCTTAAAACATGCTTATTTCCTCGCGATGTTTTTCTTCGCCGTTTTAAATTTAGTGGCATTACGCACATTAAAAGGTTGCGGTACGCGTGGGATTTAAGCCGGGGTTCTCAATCGGCAGTCGCCGTTGTCCCGACTAGACCAGCCGTAACTTTGCGCAACTTTACCAAATAATCATAATCATAGTACCTACAGTCAGAAATTCTACGCACAATCGGCGTAGTAGTTCCGCGGAGAAATTACAGCGTTACATCATTGTTCTTCATATAACTCTTGTATCTTACCCTTAGCACGTCTTTAGTACCAATTTTATTCCGTTCTTTTATTTTATGACAAAACAGTATTTAAAGAGTTGTGAAGTATATGTACACTCCGCGAGGTATAAGCTGAGCTTTGCATTAGTGTGAGTGATCACCAATCAGGCAGGAGCGCGGCGAGACAGAATGGCGCCGCGCCTAAGGCCGGTTGTCACACCTACACTATCCATGTACACTCACACAAATGCAAAGCTCAGCTTATGCCTCGCGGAGTGTACTTCACAACTCATTAAATATTAAATTCATTTGTATACAAAGATTTTGCGCGTGAGAATAAATTTGTTGCTCATTTCGAATGAGGAATGGATCAGATATAATATTTAAACCATTTCAAGAGGCGCTTTGCCAAATCTCGTTTGTTATGTAGAAACACAAACATAGAAGCGGGCTTCATGCATATGTATAAAATCAACGGATGCAGGTACAAGTAAACAAGACAAACGTTACCCAAATTTGGGGCATTTTTTGCTAAAACTTTACTTTGCTCCTGAAACGAACCGTTCTTAATTGTACAAATAAAACGAAATATTTCCTGACTACGTTGAAGCTCGATTTGATACGAGTAGCTATGATTTCTGTGAATATATCTTGATATCTTACCTCAAACTTCTGAAACACTTGAATTTTATAATATATAAAGTATATTGAAAGTGTCTTAATAGCCAAATGTTATGCGAAGTTACAGTTACAAGAAAGTGGCGTTAGTCAATAAATTTATGTATTTAAATTTAAACTAGCAGCATCTTGCGGCCTTTCCGCGTACTTTTCGTAATAGCTTTGTAGCATATTTTTTATCGATAAAATCAGTTGGCACTTGACTACCAGCATTCCTGATATCAAATGACAACACGGTGGTGGTGGACCGCGTTTACTTAGAAGAATTTTTCGGTAGTCGGGTTTTGATTTTCTGAACTTAAAGAAGTGAAGTGTTTTGTTATTATTTATGTAATTTTTCGTAGATCTCATCATCGCTTAACATCAGGCGAGATGGTGGTCAAGTGCGAACCTATTATAATTAAAAAAAAAAAAAAAAATGTTTGTAATCATATGATATGTGCTACTGTTTGTATATGACACTAACGTAACACCGATCAATGCAGAGTCTGAAATAAGAGAAACAAGATACTCTCGACCCAGTAATTTCACTTGTGTCTTAACCAACGAGTACTCGTACAATTTCTATTCTCATTTCTAGTTATGTCTGATTCTGTTGCATAGCATTAAGAAAAATATCATAATAAAATAGCTGTAATTGTCTTATTCAAAACGTTTACTTATAGCTTACGTACGTCAAAATAACTTTCAAATATTGGAACAAAGTCAAATTGGGAATAGGAAAAATACTCCCACTATACTTGTGACGTCAAACGAACTCAATGAGGCAAAATCCGAATAATTAACCTCAAGTCGAGTAATATGTCGGTAAGGTTCAAAATTAATCAATTTTGAAATAAGGGTTCACATAAGTAATGATGAATCCAAATAGTAATTTCGTCATTGCTTTCACCATTACTAATTCAAATAAAATCAATATTCCGTCAGCGTGCTCTTCAAATATTTGCTTTACACAGTCGAGTCGTGTAACTATTAAATATGAAACGATATTCAAGTAGTTATTCATGGAACATATTCATGGTCACATACATAGCAGTTTAATTCATCTCAGCTGCTGAACAAATAACTGTACAACTTCAAGACAACTTTATGCTGACTCAGTTTTTCAAGCGTTCGTTCTGGCTCTTCGTATAATAATATACTTTTATCGCAAAAAAGTTATGGAAGGAGTACTCTAAAGGGGAACTAACGACCCATTTTCGGATAACACAAGTGGAAATACTCGGTAACTTTTGTGCCTATTTATAGAAGGAGGGCGCTACATTGCTTAAAAAGAGCTTAAGAGCATCGATAAGGTTAAGTAGGTAAGGGAGAGCCTCACAACTTTTCAATTTTATATCCAACCAGTAGGGGGAAAATCGGGGCTCAGATTTTTTAATGATACCACTCTTTTTGGAACAAGTAGTGCGTTAAAACACGTCTTGAAGCAGATTAGGAAGGATTAAGTGGGTATTTTAAACGAGATAAGACGTGAAATGTATTTACTCGTATAATAAGCTTTTAGATTTGAAAATGAAAGGTAAAGATTTTCGTTTTCTGAATCATTTCAATACTTTATACTTAGTTTGCCGTGCTATTCCAAATTTTGATAGCCAGTAGATATCATTCAAGACAATAAGTCCCTTTGTGAAAATAAAATAATGTCAAAATAATAAGAATATTACTTGATAGTCGTTGATGTTAAAATGCGTATATAACTGTATTTCCACACTAAATGTTTGACATTTCAGTATAGAAGGAAAATCTTTATTCTACTCACTACAGTACATTATTCAAAGTTTTCATCCGAAAGCCAGAGCCTCTCTAGCTAATTAGGTCTGTTTTCGTCATTCATTATCTACCGATGTCAGGCTTATTTCGGGTTGAATTAAAATTAGGTAGCGCTAGTTTGCCAGCGCATTTTTTTTTGGGGAACAAACTTTTTTTAACTTTCGTATTCGAAGGACGCATTCATTTGTTTAATTTTATGTCCAGAGGAATCAACCAACATTATGTTAAATATTTTATCCTACAACAATATCTTTCCGAAACTAGTCAAAACCCTGTAAGCTGGTATAATACATATTATATTTTATGTACATAGTGACATATTAACATTAATACACTAATGCTGGGGGCACACTAACGAGAAATCCTGGACAATGGACATGGTGGATAGATGGTTGGATAATGGACGTTAACCGTAGGTGAAAACGTTCATTATCGCGATAATTATACCATTTTTCATTAGTGTGGCCCCAGCATGACAAGGTAGTAGGTACACCAAGACTGGAAATCGACCTCGCGGGCGAACTCATTTAACAAACGCACTATCGACTAAGTCACTAAAATACCATAGACATCAGAAACCAGGCTTAAAACACATTATATCAGTATACGAGACCGCCTTTTGCCCTAAATAGCGCCACAGATTTTTGAACATAGAAATATCTAATTACAGCTTACCTAAAAAATTGTGTTCAACACCCAGAAATATACGATGGGTTTATACTATCTCTATATAACTTTGCTGAATTTCCGCAGGAAAGAATTCAAACTCATTCTTTTATTTTGTTAGTTAAGTATTCGTATTCAGCAAGCATTTTCATTTTCAGCCTGACATTTTCTGGCACTAAATACGCAAACCAGATAGCTGTGTAGAACAGTTCACTTGAAGTGACATAATGTAATGTGGGTCAATTGAACACTCGTGCCGTTCTACTAATTTAAAGGGTTATTAAGTTACAACTACACATTGATGCATTGAGGATAGTAAAGTCGTCATTACTCGAATTATTGTCGCGTATGTTGTCCTTGTTTGATTGGTTATTTATTTACAGCACAAGCATTCTATTATACGTTTTCACCGCGACTTGGCGCCTTTTCTCTCTAGAAAAGAATGAAAGCCTATACCATGCCGGTCAAACGTAGTTTGGCGGACGACACATTTCATTGATCTCATACTAGGAGCATCACGCGGTTTTACCCGCATGGTTTCCGTTTCCGTTGTTTTTCTGGGACAAAAAGTAGCCTTTGTTCTTGTTCTTACAAATTATAATAACTGTAACCCAAATTTCAGCCCGATACGTTCATCTGGTATGACGTGATTGAGCAACAAACATATAAATATCTTAAAATCCAAACATCTGAATTTATAATATTAGTAAGATTTCTTTAATTTACTAACAGAAACTACAGTCATGTTCATCCACAGAAGCGACAGTAAACTTGGGCTCATGCTAGCTTACGTCATTAGCAAATTATTGAATCATTTCATTGAAATTGTGTTTGAAATTTAAACTTCTTTAGCCACGTTGAACGGGTTTTGGTAAGGAAAAGTCACGTGCATTCACGCCATCTACATTGTACTCGTAATGTAGCGATGTATCAGCGTAGCGTCGCGCTGACGGCACAGCAAGGACGCCAAACGTGCGTGTAAGACGCGTTTTGAATGGGTGATGGTTTATTTATATACCTACAATAATTGGTCGTTTAAAGGTATAAGATAAATAGACGCGCTGGTGACATTAGAACCTACGACCTCAAGATTGTAAAATCAAACGTTTGCGCCACCACGGCTTAGTAATCGAATACACTTAATCAGTCTAGAACCAAAACTTACAATCAGATTTAACATTTTGTAAGAATCCAACTATTTTATGGCGAGTTGAAAAGTGGGTTTACATAGTAATCTCTGCTTGAAAACTTTGTTCTTAAGAAATTCACGGAATACTTTTGAAAGAGTTGAAATGATAACAGAAGGACTTTAAACATGCTCACTCTAGATAGAGTTAGTTGTAAATTTATTATGGTTTTATAGCTTAGCGCCGTTTGCAATTGAACCCTTAGAATAAAGTTCTAAGGTAGCTTTGCAGTATCTGTTTGAACAAGTACCACATTTTGCTAGTTATTCTACCTTCAGTAATGTGCGTCTTACAGTGTTCCGGTTGGAAAGGCAATATTTTCTGAGAAATCATAAGACACATAGATATATTATCTTATATTTCTAAATTGCATGCAGTGTCATGCTAGGCTGTGATTTGGCCTCTTCGTGTTCCAATAGATGGGCACTATGCTGCTATGGACAGGCATGTAGGTTATCAGATGTGCTTGTTATACTTGTACCGTTATTCTAATTTCCAAGAAGTGAAAACAGATAAGTTTGTATTATGAGGTACATGAATGTAAAAAACAAATCCGTTAACAAAATTTTAATGTATTGTTTTATACAATTTGCTATTTTAAATAAAATTTACTTGCCAAATAGATTATACAGATTAGTTTTGCTTTCTAAAAAGTCGTGAGACACATTTGTAAAGATCTATCGCACAACTTGACATTGTGATCACGAAAAAAGAAAATTACAGCAAAAGGTCCCAAAAGAACTGAACACATGTCGTATGTTTTCTTTTCAGATCTATTAGTCGCTGTCTTTTCTGCGCGATATAACCCTGTTACGGTCTACGTAGACATCTGTGGAATAGGCACATAGACTTGAAGGCGACTTGAGCTCACTAGGAAATTAACCCAAAACCATTCTACCTAACAGCACACCGACTGTAGTTTGGAAAATGAAAACGCAGATGAATTTAAGTACTTTTACATTACATTTAATTTTTTAATACGCTGATTTTAGTTGTCAAAATACTTTATGCTGGATAAAAATGTAAAAAAATTAGCAACGCGTTTGTTAACCACGTAGTTCCCGTTGCCTTATTTTTGCTATTAATAGTTGCATATGTCACATTACTGTAGTTTAGCTGATCCAACATGAATGATCAACAAATTTACAAACTTTCGAATGTATAGTATTACTAGAGCGGCCCGACCCAAGTTTACTCGGCTAATGTTAAATAATAAAATAAAAAATAGCAGTAAACTATCTCCTAAGATGGATTAAATTACACCAAAATGACAACTTTATATAAATTATACGTAGATTTCTACAAATTTAGAGAGAGGAGAATGATTTTTTTTAAACATAGAAAGATAGACACATCTATAAATTGTACAAAATGAAAAAAATTTATAAAGATATGTTTTGAAGGTTAGGTACAAAGGGTAATATTCAAGTTATTTCAGCTCGGCTTTACCTTCGTCGAGGCCTTCGTTATCGCGGCGGAAACGTTCGCTTGTCAACGGTGGATTCCCTCAGGGCTGTGTTAAGAATAAGTCGAGATTTTCCCATCTTCATGATCATAGTAATAAGGTAAAGGCAAAAGTTTGTGTGTATGTTTGTTTCTAATTGTTTAAGTACAACAAATATTAACAAAACAATAACTGTTAACAAAAGTAAATACATACTTAGGCTAGCTTACATTGACCGGCTTAACACATTTGCTACGTTTTTTTCCGTTATAGTTTTGAAATGATTTACGTATTAAAAGATACTAGCAGCGCCCTGCGGTTTTACCCGCGTAGTTCCCGTATCCGCTATTTTTTGGGTATAAAAAATAACCTATGTGTTCTTCCAGACTATATTCTAACTGTGTTCCGAATTTCAGCCCGATCCGTTCATACGTTACGACTTGATTGAGCAACAAACATTCAAATATCCAAACATTAGCATTTATAATATTAGTAAGATTTAGGATTAAATATTTTGATCGTTTTAACCATCGATATAATTAAAGAAACGAAGATGAGGTATGCTCTAATCTAAAGACAAAATAACGTGGCGAAAATTTGTTTGAAAAATTTGAAAATTGAATTGTCAGCGAACGTACACAACTCCTTGTTGCGACTGAGACTAAATCAGGAGACGTCACCTAATTTTGCATCGCCATAGTAGAAGCGCGTTTGCCGCTTCTGCTGTTTTTAAGAGTTCGATGGTTTTAACGAAAATAAGTTATCGCGGAAAACGGGCAATACAGCGAGGTGCACCTTTTTTTTTAATAGGAAATGACGAGACGAGCAGGACATGTGCCTGATGGTAAGCAACATGACTTCCTCATAACAGCACAGTGACACGTAGCTATTGTAACATGAAGAGACCAAATCATGACCGAGAACTGCACTGCGCTCATCACCCAGGGATCTAAGATGTTATATCTTTAATACCTGTAATTTCTCTGGAAACATTGCCCTTCAAACCGGAACACAGTAATGTTTCACGTTATTGTTTGGCGGTAGAATAACTGGCAAAGGTGTGGTACACTCCGCGAGGCATAAGCTGAGCTTTGCATTTGTGTGAGTGTACATGGATAGTGTAGGTGTGACAACCGGCCTTAGGCGCGGCGCCATTCTGTCTCGCCGCGCTCCTGCCTGATTGGTGATCACTCACACTAATGCAAAGCTCAGCCTATACCTCGCGGACAAAATTTCAAGCTCCTGCCTGATTGGTGATCACTCACACTAATGCAAAGCTCAGCTTATACCTCGCGGAGTGTACTTCCCCAGGCGGACTTTGCTAGGAGTCCTATCACTACAATAGCAGCATAAACTGCAACTAGTTAATAGTAGCATATACTAACAGAAAACATCTACAAAAACTTTTCTACTTAATTTGCATTATTCTTATGAACTATTTTCTTAAGTTCTCCATCTGTGTCTTTTAATAATCAGCAAATCTGATACAGATACCGGCCGAGACTACCTTTATGTATCGGTTTGTAAATTCGCCACGGTACATTGATCGCCAATTTGCCGAGCGTGTGAGCGTGTACCCACTGATAGTGGTTCACATCAAATAAACGTATTGGCTATTTTCGTAACTCTGAGGCTTTAGTAAATTACTGGCTTCTTGTGTTATCCTTTTGACAAGCAATCACGATCCCGGATATAATTCAATTCATCACATCTAACGTCTTATGATATTGAACTTTCTAAATAAGGAAGATGAGATACACGTGTAAGAAAACATGATGAAATTAGCTGAGATTATTCCATGAAATTTGGCACAATTACGTTTGTGAATAAATCGTGAAACGGAATAATTTAGTTTAATTTTTCATGAACAGATAGTTTTTTTTTTTCAATTTAGTAAGGTTTGTGAAATTTGAGTTATAAGTATAAAATCGTATTGATGCCTCATGATTATAATAAGTTACTAGGTATCTATTTTGTGCGAAGCAGCTAAGTGGCGTGCGATGACAAAGTCCACCAATGATACATTATTATTAAAATTAATACTAAAGTTACAATGAAGTACAAGAACTTATATATTATGTTACTTGTTGCTACGGAAGCCTTCATGGGCGAGTCCGACTCGCACTTTGCCGCTTTTATTATATATTTGTATTTCTAATATGGAACTTACCATTATGTTTAATATTCAAGATTACCTTCATCAAGTTTTTTTTTTTTACAAACGTACAATACAACGTATTCCACAGCCTTGACGTTCTTCTCACAAAAATAGAGCCAAATCTCTTCGTTCGTGTCTTTGGAACATTAACCATGAAACGATGTCGCTTTTTCGAGCTACGAGCATTCCGAAAGAAAAAAGGGCAAGGTGGTATTAGATCGTACAAATCAGTTGCACACTCTCCGAAGTGTATCCGATAATATCGGTCCGAGATCCGATATCAAGTTTTCTAAAGAATCAATCTCAAAATCAGTTATTTCACGTAAGTATAATAAATTAGCACTTGACAAAAAGCATATTCAGTACGTACAAGTGTTATATGTCAGTACGTCGTTTTGTATAACACCACTGAGTATATAGGTGCTTAAACCATTAGCGCAAATGCAATAATAACTCTGC
>CM029787.1:13173589-13257491 GCA_017562165.1 Ectropis grisescens
TCGAAAATATGAACCACATTAATACTGAAAATCAGAAGGATTTCAGTAAATTGTAATTATGAAAATAAATAAACCAGACGTTTCTTAGCTTATCTATTTGAAGACAAATAACAAAACGAATTTCATGGTTAATACCACCGTTTTGTACGAAGAAAATATTTATTACATTTGTACTATATGTTCTGAGGCTCTCAAGCCACGGAATGTGGATGAAAACACGTTTCTTGCTCTCATAATCGCTTAATGTGAGCAGTTATGTGGCCTTTGTTATTTCATGAGGAAGTGAGGGAAAAGTTAAGTGTTCTTGATTCTTTGAATGCTTTTGTTGATTCAGTTGAACTTGATGTTGAAGTTGGTTGATTGCGAAAACTTGATGGATTATGACACGATATTCCAATAACTGGCCACTTTATTAACACAACTAAATTACAGTAAAATACACTACCCTTCATCGGTCAATGTATAATTCATAAGTTCATTACTACAAGTAAATGAAAATAAAAAAGTAAATATACATATATGTTTAAAACTAATAGAGACTTTATTTAGTTATATTATGCTTTATTTTTACTGCAGCGTCTTTGCTCTCATTTAAAAAGAGTTATAACAATGACAACACATGTCATGATATACAACACACCTCTAGTTTCTTTGTTTTTGTAAAATATTGTCTTATATTTGGACCCACAAGTGTCAGTCAGTCTTTTGTCTTATTATTTTATTTGACATTTAAATTATGAGAAATTTTAATTTTATATAACAGCAACTAGTAAAACCGTAAGGCATAGCTAGTTAATGCAAATTTACGTACTTTAAGTATTGCTGTTTAGGACAGCAAGTTTGTACGTGATATAAAATAGCATAACATACCGACTGTTAATTATTTTTTTCACATTTGATAAATTAAAACAATTGTTCTGCAGAAAAAACGCAAACGCAGAAGGAAATACTACCAGATGAGTCCGTAATACCCCACGTCACGTCTGTCAATAATAACAAAAGAAAAGAACAAAAAGTTCCATCCAAAGTTATAAGTATGTGATCGAGGATGTGGATTAGTTTCATCGTAGGAGTCAAATAGAATAGGTGAAGGCCGCTCGGATTCAATCGATATAAATCACTGGGTGAATGCAAATGTCGTCACGTTCTGAATTGGGAAGGCATGCGTGCTATGCGTGCTTTGCCTATCCTCACCCAAACAAACTGTACATAGGTATATTAAATAAATATACACTACTTTATATTTCATAACGTATCTCGAATAGCCTACAATTTCTAATAGAATAGCCTAGAATTTCGTTTTCGTTGTAACGTGTTTTTAGGTGTTAGAATTTCCAGAGGCCAAGTTATTTTGTAAGTTATCTTGCTCTGTTATTTCGACGTAAAAGATAACAAATATTTAAGTTATAAAATATTTTTTTTTCGTTTTTATTTTATTTAATTAATATGTAATTATTGTAATAAAATAATAGCAAATATGCTATTATATATATATCTAACTAACTTGGAATTTTTTATATGCGATATGATTTTAAATTCATATCTATTTATAATACACTAGCGACCCGCCCCGAATTCGCACGGGTGCTATATTTATTGTAAATATAAGTACTAATAAAATGGTTATTGTAGGTTATTCCCAAGAGATAGAGACATACTTTTACAGACTTTTGTAGACCTTATAAAGGGTACACTATAGTTGTACATCATTTTGATCTGGCTAATAGGATTCAGCCAGCGTTTGCAGTGTAAGCAAAAAATGTGTTTATTTATGACATTACATTAGAAAACTTTGAAATTATCCAAGTTTCTCTGCTATTTTATGCACATATAAACCTTTTCTTGATACAATACTTAGTACATTATTTTGATAAATCTCGTAGGGTTTAGCCTACGTTTGCAATGTAAGCGGAAATAATGTAATTATTTACGACATCACATTAGAAACCTCAAAATCGTATTTCTTCACTATTTAATGAATGTTATTATTCATATAAACCTTCCTCTTCAATCACTTTATCTATAAACTGCATCAAAATCCGTTGCGTAGTTTTAAAGATCTAAGCAAACTTTGTTTTATATTATGTAGTGGTTTAAAACTAAATTTTGCCTCAGGACTAGCAATGTGTTATTCTACTGCCAAATAGTAACGTCTAAACATCACAGTGTTCGGGTTTGTAAGGCAAGTTCAGAGTGAAATTGCAGGACATATAGATATATTACCTTAAATCTCTGAAAATTGGTGACGAGTGCAGTTCTAGGTAATTATTTTTTGGATTATTAATTTTCCAAAAGCTGCGAGGCACTGTGTTGTTATGACAATGCGTATCACTTACCATCAGGCATATGTCCTGCTCGTTCCGTTATTCCTTACTATGAAAAACTCTATAAAACAAAGGAATACATGAATGTAATAAACATATGAATATAATGTTTCGCCCAAAATGGGGAAAACTGTTGTGTATGCTTATCAAATTTTATGCTTTCTTTTATACATAGCTATATTATATCAATTTTTCTGCAGAGCACAGCAAACAGTAAATTCCACTCCAGTACGAACATCTCTCGTTCGTATCGCAAAACAATAACGTTATTACCATTTCATATCTATTAACCGCCATATTAAACTAGCTGTACCCTGCCACGCTTCGCTGTGGCACATTGTAGTGCAAAAATTAGATAAAAAAACAATCTTTGATGCGGATTATACATATATCATAGTAAAATTTCAGCTCGATCGGTCCAGAACTTTTTGAGTTTTTGAAGCGTACACATACCAACATAACGTTTTTATATATGGAGATGTTTACATGATGACTATTACGCCAAATCAATACATAATTTAGACTTTTAGAATGTTTAACTGGTCCACTGTTCACCAGTCCACTTATCGTACTTAGTACATGATTCTCATTCTAGTTTGAATTTCGGAAAGTGTGAAGTTATTCAGTATTTACTGTAGTCTACAGGATTTGTTCGAATGCAATACAGAATTGGAACATACTCATATAGCAACGAAGAGTGTCAGTTGAAATTTCGTAGAAATTAATTTCAGTAGCTCATAGAAAGTGACGAAAATTTAATATTAAAATTAAATTATAACTGATAACTTGTGTTGAATATGTTTTACGGTACAACATGTTACGACATAATATAATTTAATTAATTACGGTTCGAGTAATGACGCGAGCTGTTATTAATTGAATTGATCATCACAATGATTCCGCGTAATAATCCTGCCACATGGGATTAACGATATATTGTTTTAATTACGTTATTATACGTGAAGTGGAAACACTACACGCTACTGAATTCAGTTAAGTCGATTTTATATTACAAGGCGATTACTTAAAGTATTTTTTTTACTATGAAATTACTTATTTTTAACCGATTTAAAAAAAAGGTTTAGGTTCTATATTCGGTTCAATATATATTTTTAGGGTTTCACAGCCTAATGGCAAAAAACGGTATCATTGTGGATTCTTCAAGTCTATCTGTCTGCTGTCCGTATGTCACAGCCACTTTTTTCTGAAAGTAAAAGTAAAAGTTATTCTGTAAAGTAAAAGTTATACTGTATAAACTTGGTAGGTAAGCAGATTAAATTTTGTGAACCGCATGAAGTTTTACACAAATACCTATAGAAAAAAAAAAAAAGTTTTGGGGGTTCCCCATGCTTGATGCAGAACTGAAACTCAATTTTTTTATCATACCCATACATACGTATAGAGTATCTATGGATGGGTTATCATAAATTATGTTTTTTATTTTATTTATTTATCTTGAGGTTTCCAATGTCAGTTTTGATAGTTTGCGCGACATACACTTCTAAAGTGGTAAAATGTGTATCCCTGTCACTTCTAAAATAAGAGAATTATAAAATTTAAAAAAATATATGATGTACTACCATGTCAACTTCCACCGAAAATTAGTTTGAACGAGTCAAGTCGAAATGTAATAATAATATCTAGTCAGTAGTTTTTTTATACGTTATAATTACGCTATTTTCAGAACATCACTCAAAGATACAACTAACTACAAGAACTTTTTATTATGTTACTTGCTACTACGGAACCCTTCATGTGCGAGTCCACACTTGGCCGCTTTGTTTTATGTACGTATGCTACGCGATAACTCCAATTGTGATTTTTAGAGTTCTTGTTTTGTTTGATAGATGATATACTTCAGAAGGGGTTCCATATATTTTTTTTCGATATTGGTGTGATGGTATTTGAAATATTAACAACATGAAAAAAACATTTACTAAATAACATTCTGCTTTGGTTTCTTTTCATAGAGAGCAAGCGAAAGACAATGCTAGAACACGCCGCAATCTATTTGTTCTTTATTAAACTGGCATGAAATACTCACAAAATCTTTCGGTTCAGTGAATGTATCGAAAAGGTATAGCTTTCCTAACCTGTGGGGTGTGATATAAACTCTCTTGCAGATATTCACTAAGTGTGAAGACCCTTATCTTAATGAACCGCTTCTAATATGGGTCAACCCTGTCGTCTGTCATCTAACGAAACACACATTTATAGTCATCAGAACTTTAGAATCAGTTCAATTAAAGCAATTAAATGCGACTTATGATAAATTTGTATGAGCCTACCTTTGACTTCTTTGTTGTGATAAAAGCCTAGCCGCTTGATACACTTTGTAACTATATTACACCGAATTGCCTTAGCGGTCGGACTTTTGGCGGGAACATTTTTTTGGTACTTTTATTTTAGAAGGTATACCCATTAATTTGGTTTTAATGGCATCTTCTTGAACCGGTCTTTATTTTGAGTCGGTCTTATCACGTTAAAATTAAAGTTCGTTAAAATACAAAACTCGTAAATTAAAAAAAAAATTGGCGTGAAAATGGTCCCAAAGTATTGAAATTAAAAAAAAACAATTTATGCTACCGAGTCCAGTTTTTTTAATTTTCCGTGTTTGTTATATCGTATACAATTAATTTAAAATATCAAATCACTATGTCTTCCTTGTAAATGATAACGATACCGCCAGAAGCGTCTTGAAACGCTCTTGAGAATAATGGGCTTAAACAGGTACAAATAACGCGGCACTTTATATGCCGAAGCGTAAACAAACGCACTTAGGTAATTTGATATCCATTTTCCCGCCAAAATTGTAAACGTGAGTCGCCGAAAGTGAAGTAAGCGGAAGCTGTGGAACGCGTTGCCTGAATAACCACACTCAATCCCGATGGTTACAATCTTGGTGTCTACAAGATCAGCGTGAATCGGTATCTTCTAGGTCAATATGTTCCATGGTAGACCGCACCGACGTATCGCTTCGTACCACGCGAGTGAAAACCTGTAACTGTAAAAAACAACTATATTTTGGTTAGTTCTTTCCACCGATTAATTGAGTTTTTTTAAAGAAGATCTTAGCTTCTACATAACATTAGACATAAACACAGTATGGACATATGACTATTATTGTAACTGTTCTTATATTTTGTTTATATCGGCAGTTCAATACTGTTAGCGTAATGCCGTTAGCATAAAACGATAAGAAAAAACACCGTGAAGAAACCAACTGTTTGCCTTTCTATCCCGAGAAAATTCCTACGAGTATATTAAATTAATGGCGTACATTTCCTTAGCGCAAGTAGAAATGGGACTAATTGATTACCTAACTACTGCAAAGTGCACCAAGTATTTAATGTGTAGCGATTTTTCTTTTCTGTTGAAAGAAACAGGTAACTAAGTGGCTGACTAATCCAGTATAATTAGTTTTTCACTATTCCCAGCATCGTAAAGCACAGTGCATTGTGAATTGCATTGCAGTCCTCATAAGTACAATGGCACATCTCAACAAAAAAAAAAATTCGTCAACATTTTCACGAAACCTTATATTTTTTGATAACATGGTTCACGAATATTCCTAAAAATACTAAAATAGGTCTAGTTTCTGTGTTTTTGTATTATGCTACAGTATTATAAAATGCATACCAAATAGTAAAACATGGATTTAGCACAAACAAGTAGACCGAATCTTTCATAATATATTTTTTGTAATTGTAGATATTAAATACTTTTGAAATCAATCGTACACCAATGGCAATAAAACGCTTTTTTTTTTTAAATAAAGAATGACGAGACGCGCAGGATGGTAAGCAACATGCCTACCACATAACATCATAGTAAAACGCAGCTATTTAAACATGAAGATCGGCATCGTTTCATGGTTGATGTTCCAAAAACGCGAACGAAGAGATTTGACTCCACGTTTGTGACAAGAACGTCTAGGTTGTGGAATGCGTTGCCTGAGTGGGTTTTCCCTGATGGTTACAATCTTGGTGTCTTCAAATCGAGAGTGAATCGGTTTTTTCTAGGTAAGCACGCTCCATCGTAGATCTCATCATCGCTTAACATCAGGCGAGATGGTGGTAAGTGCGAACCTATTATAGTTAAAAAAAAAAAAAATGAAGAGTCCAAATCATTACCTAGCACTGCACTGCGCTCGTCACCCAGAGATCTAGTATGTTGTATCTCTAAGCTCTGTACTTTCGCTGGAAACATTGCCCTTCAAACCAGAACACAGTAATGTCTGCACATTTTTGCTTGGCGGTAGAATAACTGGCAAAGGTGTGGTGCTTCCCCAGGTGGACTCTGCTAAGAGTCCTACCACTACAAAAATAGATACACATACCACCACCACCCTTTGCGTCGCGCAATCGGGTAAAAATAGTCACAGTTTTCAATCGTATATTGAAAGGCGTGATCTTGTCTTAACGAGTCTACCAAATAGGTACACATCTAAGTTTACTTTTTTAATGATGTTGATAAGAGATTAAAAAAGTTGTTTGGATGTACCTACCATTGAAATAGTGAATGATAAATTCTGTAACACTCAGATTTAAATTTACAAAGAAAACTGCACTTTATAATATTTCTTGCAAATTATGAAACCTTTCATTAACATTATCTTACAATAAGCCGTAGTAGCTCCAAGCGAATTCTGCTACAAAATTTATCCATTACTAAATTATCCGAACGCTTAATAAAACCGACCATAAATATTTCTAAAGTTTAAAAGTGAAACATGTTATTTTTATTATAGCCATAAATAATATTAAATTGCTTCAAAATACGTTTTTATAGAGTAAAAATCAAACTGATATCAATAAATCGTAATATTAATACCAATTTGTTTCTCATAGGTGCATAAATCGTTTAATCTCTGGAATCTATCAAGATTGAGAGTTAGATCTCAATCACCTAGCTGGAATGGACCAACTAGGATTATCTAGACGATCGTTAATCTAACTTATTCTCTTTGCGAGTGAAAAGTTTTCGTCTTAGCTTTGATAGTTCTTGAAGACGTAAAAAGATCAGGGAATGTTAAAAAATAGATAAGGTTCTTTCATTCGGGAAGAAAGTTATCTCGAAACGAAATGAGAGGAAAGTGAAAGTAGATTTGCCGTTTGGAAACTAGTTTTCACAATTGATTAAACGATGGACGCAAACTAAGAACAAAGATAATGAAGAACTATAATTCCAAGCCAAAAGGGTCGAAAATCCAATCAACAAAACTTTAAATTTTTGATGGTCCTTCGAACAGTAATACAGATACAGTAATGTTTTCATACTACTGCTTGCCGGTACTATAAAGGAACTGGCAAATATATGGCAGACTCTGCAAAGAGCCTTATAAGACTGCAAAAACTGGAACAATATTGAAAATTGGAACTGGATGTATGCTGGAAAGATCCATATTATTCTAGTTGTGTTTTTTACTAGCAGCTCTCAGACAAAAGTTGGTCTTTATCTTTAAACTTTTAGGCATTTTGCTAAATCACTATAGATAATTAAAAACAAATGCGGGCCCGCAGCTTCTGCAGAATGCAGATATATCTGCATTCTGAAGAAGTAGATTATGTAAAAAATTAAGTACAACTCACGACGCGTCTTGCGGTCATCGCCCTGTTTGCGGATGAAAATCTTAACCTTTGCGGCTACGAAACCACGAAAATAAGCGGTCTCGTGAGTTTTGAAATAATAACTTAGTTCCGCAACCGCGGCGGGCGCGGGTGAAAATCGCTCCACGTGTTCTTAGCGAGGGTAAAATCGGGGATGGAATTTTCACATAAACGCATAGGCCAAACTCTTAGGCATAGAACGATAGCTATCTTCGCAATAACTGCTTACTAAAGTACTACTACGAATAAACATATATAACGCGAGCGAAACCGCGGGTAACAGGTAGTTTTCTCATAAATTTCATCTCAAGCTTTTTATATATGGTTGTTACCTACACACGACAATCCCAAGCGTCATTTTATCGCGAGTAGAATGCGAAACCTGAAAAATGTTCTTCGAAGAAGCTACGCGAATGGCGCGGAAATGGCACGCCGCGGTGGAGCGACGTGTACAGACGACTTCATTGGATGCCGGTTGAGACGAGATCGGGATATGAAAGCAGGTTAACAATATTTTTCTACTGTGCATGAGTTTTACTAGAGGAGTTACAGTAAGACTACTATTATAACAGAGTATTTTTTAAATATATGTATTGTAGAGAGACAAGACAAGCAGAACGTCTACTCTCTTTCTACGAAAAACGTAATTTCGAAAAAACTCGCGATGTTCTGCTGCCGGACGCGATCGAAACTTGAGTCGGACTGGACTGACTATATCAAACGTGAGTTACCCGTGTATTTATTTAAAATGTGTAATAACCACGTTAGTTTTCATACTAAATAAAATTGTTTTAAAGAATTATGTTGTTTGACCTGTGATTTCCAATGGGTAATGCGGGCATCGATTTTCTGCTAAAAATATCCTCATTTAACAGTTACGATTACGGTGCAAAAACAAGGCCTTAGTGGTATTGTAAGAATATGCAAACGGTACGACTATAAAAAGTTCAAGGAGCGAGATTAAAATTTACAAGAACGTATTCAGGCAAACATTTTCGCGCTGTTTTTGGCAACAAAATATATTATTTCGGGGTTAGTAAATGAGTAAAGGTTAATTTGCATGTGCTGAATGCAGCACAAACAAGTAACATCTTCGGAACGCAATGAAGAGAATATGTAGTAATCAATTTTAGAAACACCAATATTTATGTACCTATACTATACTATATATACAAGTTAGATAGTTAAGTTTTGTTAAAAAATACTGTATAAAATTGACTATCATTAAATAAAAATAAACACAATCAATTTAAAATTTTCGGATAATCGCCAAAATTTCCAAAATACCATATACGAGATTGAGAACCTCCTCCTTTTCTGTAACGGTTAAAATTGCATTCTTTTGCTGCTTTTCATGTATACAAGTTTTTACATTTTGAATCGGTTTCCTGTCAGCAATTAGGCGAATTATGCACTTGTGGCGTTCATAAATGCTTTATTGTAATATTTAAATCACATTAGAGAGTTTTTTATTTATCTATCGCACATACATATATAGCAAACCTACATACTTATATTATTTAAATAGATTTTCGTCCCTTCATTTAATACTTTAGACAAAAAAGACAAATCGTAATCGAATAAAGTCTTTGTTCGCTGTAAAATTAAATCGTATTTGAAATCGAATTTATGTTGTTTCACTGATTTGTAAGAGTTGGGTAAAATTGAGACTGTAAATTAATATCGCTTTCGCACAATTAAACACAGCACAGTTGCCGTTGAAACTTCACTCATTGATTTAAGGTTCGTTCTCTCCCGTATAGAAAGCGAAACTTTTTATCCACCTAATTAAACTTGGGACTTGCTCCTGAATTTTGTTGCTTTGCTCCTTTGGAATTACTTATAAAAGAAAGAACACGAGGAAAAATACGTCTGAACCTAATTAGTTTCAGATAGATATCTGAGAAGTTAGGAGAACAGTTTTGATTCGGGTTCTTGCCTCAGAAGGCCTCAAGATTAAACGTTTCCGTAAAGTAATTTGAAAATTTTGGAACAGATAAGAATTTTGCTTTTAAAAGTTAAAGATCGCTCGCTCGCAACGCTAATTTCATTTTCTACTAATTTACCACACAAACTAGACGCGGTTAGCACTATTTTTTTTTTTTTTTTTTAACTTTTATAGGTTTACACTTGTCCGCCATCTCGCCTGATGTTAAGCGACGATGCACTATGATTATCACTAAGCCTTATATGTAAATCCTAAGCCTAATAAGTGAGATCCAAAGGGGTTTTAGTAAAGTTGGTGTCGTGTTGATTTTGCATGGCTAGTAATTAAACTTAGATATGCTGGACAGCATAAAATGAGCAAATGGTATTATGGACAAATTTCTCTAAACTACGTATGTCGAAACGACGATATTTCATTGCATTTCTCATAGTAACAGAACTCGGCTCCAATGTTGTAATAATGATGGGTAACTCATTGAGTACCACAAAAAGAGATCTTATAAATTGTATAGAATCATTAGTGGATTTTCACAGTTCCGGTAAAGTTGGCAAAATTATATTATGTACATTTCCTTATTCAACATCTTTGAATGATAGACAAAACTAGACTGTTAGGTTAGAAACTGTTAGGTAAACTAGAAGAAATAGAGCTATTCTTGGAAAGCTCACACAAATACGATGTAATTTGTTTCACTGAGACGTGGCTATCGAAATGTGAATTGAACTTTAGCCTAAATAATTATTCAATAGGTAGTATATACTGTAGGAAATTGGCAATAGGAGGTGGTTGCATAATTTTTGTTAGCAATAATGTGAAATATAAGTCTCGAAAAGATGTAGAAAATATAACTGTTGAACGACATTGTGAACTAGCTTGCGTAGAATTGGATCGATATGTTGTTTTATGTGTTTATAAACCACCTAGTGCCGAAATTGAGATCTTCTTAACTACTTTAGAAGAAGCATTGAGTAGAATATCTGAGAAAAGTAGACAGATTGTGATGTGTGGAGACTTCAACACAGATATACTTTCGGAATCTCGTAACAAGAGCAACATATTAATGTTATGTCAATCTTTTAATTTGACAAAAGTGTTCACTGAACCCACTAGGGTCGCAGTAACTAAGAAAGGTTGTTCTGCAACCTGCATTGATAATGTTTTTGTAAACATTACATTGCATTGAGGTCCTGGATTGTTTGCGTTCGGACCATAGGGGCTTGAGCATTTCTCTTCCTGCCTGTATGAAAAGGGCGGAAGAGAAAGTTCTTGTTAGACCCATTACATTGTCCCGCATGTCAGCTTTAAATACCGCGATAACTAATCATTTTTCCAACAAATTTTGCATTATGACAATTGATGATCCTAATCATAATTATTCTGAGTTTTTTAAAATGCTGAGTACACAATTTAATAATATTTTCCATACCAAATTTGTTAATATTAACGCAAAACCGAAGTTTGCCGAATGGGCAACACCAGGTCTTATTAAAAGTCGAAGCAATCTTTACAATTTATACAAACTAAAGACATACTGCAACGATGATGCCACAAAACTATATGTTAAGAGATATTCAAGTATTTTTAGAAATGTATGTATTCGAGCAAAAGCAATATTTATACGGGATCAAATTAAAAACCCAATAATATGATAAAAAGCACGTGGAAGATAATAAACAATGAGTCTGGAAAAATTAAAAGTCGTGAAATGATGAGCGCACTTCGGATTGGCGAAAAAGTCACTACGAAAAAATCGGACATACGAGGGTCAAACTGAAAGTTCTTAGAAAATCAAAAACTGATTACATTAGCCAGTTATTAGTTTTATTATATCTTTTCAAAATATTGTCCATTCACGTCAATACACCGCTGCATGCGATGGAACCACTGGGAAAAGCACTTTGCCCACTCGTCCTTAGGGGTCTCTTCAATGGCATCGCGATACGCAGCCACCGCTTCTTCAGCATTCATAAACCGCTTTCCTTTAAGTTTTTCTTAAATTTTTGAAAATAAATAAAAATCACAAGGCGCGAGGTCGGGGCTATACGGCGGGTGACCCAGTAATTCAACGTTTGATGTCGCCAAATAGTCGATCGTTCGCTTGGCGGTGTGCGATGAAGCGTTGTCGTGGTGAAGGAGGATCCTACTGCGAGGTCGTTTCTCTCGAACTTTTCCAAGACAAGTGGCAAACAATTGGTAGTGTACCATTCTGCAGAAACTGTTTTTGATCCTCTAACACAATTGCTGCGAAATGACCTATCCTTCCAAAGAACGAGGCCACCATTTTTTCCCCGCACTTCGATCTCTCTTCACTTTAGTTGGCAACTCCTCGAAAGGAAACACCCACTGAGCAGATTGTCTTTTGGTTTCAGGATCATAACAGTAAATCCAGCTTTCGTCACCTGTTAGTATGTCGAACACAGCATTTGAGTCACCTCCGTTAAATCTTTCAATCATTTTACGGCACCAATCCACACGATGGAGTTTTAAGCCTCAGTCAAATTATGAGGTATCCACCGGACGCAAAGCTTCCTGACCGCTAAATGTTCGTGTAGGATTTGTGCACTTGACTCATACCGATGCCTAAGCTTGTCCGAATCTGCTGATAGGTCACTCTTTGTCAGTCTCTATCATACGCCGCACAACATAGATGTTATCTTCAGTCGTCGCCGTAGAAGGCCGTCCTCACGTAAATCATCAGTGAGATTAGTGCGACCACGTTTAAACTCATTAAACCAGTTGTAAACAGTCGCACGAGATGGGGCTTCATCGTGAAAGGCCAATCGTAGTCTATCATAACTTTCTTGTTGACTTAAATGACATCGAAAGTCATAAAAATCATTGCACGAAAATTTTCTCGTGTTAAATTCATGTTGACGTGACACAGACAATTTTCAATTTGCCGCCAAATCGTAAAACAAATGACAAATTAATGAAGTATATACTCAGTAATATTGGCAAAGAGTTCTAATTTCAAATTATAGAATAATTTTTTATTATATTGTTTATAAGTGGCCAGTTCTAAGAACTTTCAGTTTGACCCTCGTAGTAGATGCCTTCAAGGTTTATTTTGCTGATATTCCATTAGAGACAACTAAACATCTAACTTCGTCTCCCTCTCTTGCAGAAAATTGTTGACAGAAAATGTTGATTGTCCTTCATCTACATTTGAATTTCATCATGTTACTGCCACTGCAATACTAAAAACGTTCAAAGATATTAAAGTTAAGAATACAGAGGACTTATGGGGATTATCTGTTAAGGTACTTGAGGGGATTATTAATAACATTGCCCCATATTTAGCAGAATTATTTAACGAATGTATAAAAATGGTACATTTCCTGACATGATGAAATATAGTAAAGTGATACCTCTGTTTAAATCTGGAGACAAAAACGAACTTGAAACTACAGACCCATCTCGGTTTTGCCTTGCATCAGCAAAATATTCGAGAAACTTGTTCTCCAGCAACTTTTATCTTACTTTAATATTAATAATCTATTACATAGTAACCAATTTGATTCACAAAAGGACGTTCCACTACCGATGCAGGTATTGAACTAACTAATTATATATTGAAAGCCTGGGAAGATCATCATGACGTTCTGGGAGTATTTTGTGACTTATCAAAAGCTTTCGACTGTGTTCATCATGACACTCTTTTAAAGAAACTGCAGTTTTATGGGGTTTCGAAACCAGCTCTAAATTTCATTTCTTCATATCTTAAAGACCGTGTACAAATAGTCGATGTTGACGGTGTGCAATCAAATGAGTCGCCTATAAGAATGGGTGTACCACAAGGTTCCATACTTGGACCTTTCTTGTTTCTTATATACGTTAATGATCTACCTTTTATGATAAAGAAACATAAAAATATAGAAATAGTTATGTTCGCCGATGATACATCACTTCTATTCAAAATTAAGAGAGGAATAAACGATTTCACTGAAATAAACGTACTTTTGGACATTGCGTACAAATGGTTTGATGCAAATAACCTAGTACTTAATCCAACTAAAACGAAATGTATAAAGTTCACACTCTGCAATGTAATGTGCGGTAAACTTGATATAAGACTGAAGGATGAACTTATCGAACCTGTACAATCTACTTGTTTTCTGGGTATTTCAGTAGATTCAAAGCTTCAATGGGGTCCTCACATAGAGAGACTAGCTGATCGACTCAGTTCAGCTGCCCACGCAGTTCGTCAAATTAAAAAAATATCAGACGTTGCAACAGCTAGGCTTGTTTATTTTGGCTACTTTCACAGTATTATGTCCTACGGGATCTTATTATGGGGTTCGGCTGCGGACAGAAACTCTGTTTTCGTATTGCAAAAAGAGCAATCCGTGGTCTATATAATTTATCACCTAGAGAATCAGTACGGGAGATGTTCAAAACTATTAACATATTAACAGTCCCTTCATTGTATATTTATGAATGTATAATGTATATAAGAAAAAATCGAAGTCGTCTGCAGAAATTAACTGATCTGAATCCAAAAGCGCACCATAAACACAAAATTGTATTTCCTAAGTGCAGACTTCAGAAAACAAATAACTCTTTCAAATGTAATGGTATTCGCTTCTATAATGCAATCCCTGTACAAGTGGAAGGCCTCAATGAAACCAAGTTTAAAAATGAAATAAAAAGCTACCTATTGAGCAAGGCATATTATAATATAGACGACTTTGTTAAAGATAGTAACGTATGGAAGAGAAATGTGTCGAAATTAGAATCTTGTAATAAGGTAAAATAATAGATTTTTAAGACTTTTGATGTTACATTGTTTGTACTAATGTAGTATCTGTATACTGTGTGTATTGATTATTTGTTATATTGTCTTCGACAAAGCCTTTTACAGCTGCATGTAATTGACTAGCCCCTTTACAGCTGCTTTATTCTTTTTGACGTTGTTATTTTATCATATTATGTACACAGATTCTTTGCCTTTTTGTAAATGACGTTACCAAGTGTTCTTATGAATTTATGGTATGAATAAATGAATTGAATTGAATTGAATTGAATTGAATTGAATATCACTTACTTACAGCAAATCTGAAATACCTTTAGGGTGAGATCTAATATATAAAATTCTCGTGTCACAGTTTTCGTTGCCATACTCCTCCGAAACGGCTTGACCGATTTTGATGAAATTTTTTGTGCTTATCCGGTATCTATGAGAATCGGCCAACATCTATTTTTCATCCCCCTAAATGTTAGGGGTAGTCCACCCCTAGATTTTATTTTTTAATTTTTAGACAAAATTTTTAATTTCTATTTTTTTATGATACAACATACAAAAATACATACAATCCTCAATTTTTACCCTTCTATGATCAACCCCTATTTTTTAATAGCCCTTTAGTAATTTAATCATTTTTCATCCCCGGTCGATAACTGATCAATCGTCATTTAATTAGTTATCCCCCGCCAGTTGTCTACAGGTGTCACTTCTGACCCAGTAAACAGGACGATAATTTGGGGATCAAAAGTAGCCTATAGCATATATAGTTTGGAACACGCTAATCTCGGGAACTACTGGATCGATTTAAAAAATCGTTGACCGTTCTTTCATATGTACGTAATCCTTGAATGCTGTAGGTTATATATATGTACCACGGGCGAAGCCGGGGGCGGGCCGCTAGTAATGTTATAAGAAAGTAAAAAAATAATGACGCCACTGCTAGTTCATACAAAATACCTAAACCTTTTGTCTAAACAAACTTTGAACAAAACAATAATTATGATATAAATAAACATTGGTGGACAATTCACACACAACACCATCTGATCCCAAACTAAGCAAAGCTTGTAATATGGCGGCCAGATAGCTGATATAATACTTATATAGTTATACTTATTTATGACTAGCGATCCGCTCCGTCTTCCCACGGGTACAATGCTGATACTAAATATTAGCACTATGATAATAAAAGTGGTCAAGTGCGAGTCGGGCTCGCCCATGAAGGCTTCCGTAGCAGCAAGTAACATAATACAAAAGTTCTTGTACTTCGTTGTTACTTTAATCAGTGTTTTAACAACAGTCAATTTATGAAGTCTTAAAATAAAACTACTTCCTAGATATCATTCAAACCAATTTTCGTTGATAGTTTACATGGTAATCTAAACTACATCATACACTTTTTCTTATTTTTGTCATTCTCTTATTTTAGAAGTTACAGGTGACACACTTTTTACCACTTTGGAAGAGTCCCTCGCGCAAACTATTCAGTTTAGAAAAAAAGTGTTAGAAACCTCAATATCATTTTTGATGACCTAACCATAAATAACCCACACGTATGGTATTAATAAAAAAAAATGAGTTTCAGTTCTGTTTGTTTTATCAAAACCATACGTGTGGGCATCAGTGCATTACAAAATTTGATTTAAAGCTCAATTTTCTCTTTGACGTTTGACGTTTAATGGTTGACGTCACAGCCGTCAAAAATTCGTACACTGTTGTCGACTCAAATATTTAATGTTTTTGGAGTCCTTTAAGTAGAGTAATTAGAGTAAGAGTCTCTCTTACTCTAGAGTAATTACTTATTTTAAATTCAGTGGTATATGTAGGGACACAGTTTTGGCATGCTATTTGGCATATATTCCGACCAAATAAAAAAGTTTTCGTAACTTATAAAACGGATCGTGTATTCTGATATCTAAATAAATTTAGTTTTCTTAGCAAATTAGAACAGGCTTTATTTAAATCTGAATAGATCTTGTTTATGTAAAATATAACATATAGACTGTTCCTGTACTTCCTTATAAGTTTTACACTTCATTCAAGTAGTATTTCAGAATGAAGGTTCAGTTCTTTCAAGCTTGTTCTCGCGTAGTTGGTAAATAAGTCATTATGTTCTAACTGCTCGGATAAATGCCCACAAAAAAGATCTTTCTAAAGTCACAAGTAATTTCACCCAAGGACAGCAGCTGATGTATCCCTTGTCTTGTTGATAAATTGACGTCACGCGCTCGTGATGTATTAATATAAGTCAGCGGATAGCTACCTTCTGCATTGTAGTTTTGCCTTCAGTTTGGTCGAGGAAACTTGAAGGAAAATGTTTGGGAAAACTCGAGTAATACCTTTGAGACGACCTAGCTGACACACAAATATGATTTCTATAAAGTTTAATGATAAATTTGTTCAATTTAATCTTATTACACAATTTTTTCAATATGACTGAGTAATTTTCACAATTTTTTTCTATCGGACATAGAACAAAGCAAACATTGACATTGTAATTTGTATCCTCTTCCATTTTGAAATATAAAATGTGAAGAGTTAATTACTAAACTTAATGCTGGTATGCTTGAGCTGATTTAGTTTTGTTAAAAAAGTAAAAACACCTATTTTATAACAGTACTTTATTGTTAGGCAATAGGTACTTTTAGGGCCAACGTTTGTGATAGATAAAAGGATAGTTATCTGTGAGAACTTGAAGTAAAATTTCAGAATGTTATTTTGTTATTTCAAAATATTGCCAGGTAAAAATGCTGTTTGTTTGAAGATTTCAACGTCGATCATTATTTTTGTGAGGATTTTGGACTTTGCTGCAAAAATGTTTAAAAGGTTTAGTTTAGCTCGCATTCATTTTGAGTTTTAAGTAGGGTCGTACCTATACTAGTAAACGTTAACAAAGCTTACAAATTAACTTAACAATTGGTTTTTACCATTGATAGTACGGGGCAAGGAGAGAAACCACCTTATAATACCTACGCGCGACGGGCGTAGTGCAGTGTTAGAAAGTAATTTGAACATGCTCAAATATCTGTATATCATTATGTTGATAGACAGGTTTGTTGCTTGGCAACAGGCGCAAATGTTGGTACTTAGTTCCATAATTGAATCATTCACAAAAAAAATTGGTTGCCTGTAAAGTCGGTATACGGGCGAAAGTTTTACGTGACAACGACTTTGAGTGGTAAAATAATTTTACGGAAGGGACGCGTGCCTTTCACTTTTTATGTCTGTCTCTCTCGCTCTTAGCTAACCATGCCCGAGTGGAAGGGACGCGTGCCTCTCACTCGCTCTCGTTGTGAGCGCATAACGTGAGCGGAGCGTAACGCAGTTTCTTGAAGTGTCACCCGGCAAACCAATTTATAAGACGTTGTCACGTCAAAACTGCATAAATAAATGCCTTGCATTTAGTGCTAGTAAACCTAATACTTAAAAAATGTTAAAATCCGAACTTAAGAACAAATAAGAAGAACTATTTAGCAAAATAGTATCTGAGAAGAGGTAACAACAATTTGTTTCCCTAGGCAATTTGTTCTCTTCGTTTCACGCACACGTTTGTATTTACAGAAGGTTTTGTTGCGTTTAATGATAGTGGTAACAAAGTTCTTTGGCAAACAGGAAACAAGTTTTAATTTGATTAGTTCTTCCCATCTCAACTTGTAACCAGCTAATGCAGATGCTTTTTTGTAGAATCGTATGTGTACACAGTTTTTGTACATTCTTCTTTCTTTCAAATTTTAAATAAAGAACGACGATGAGACGAGCAAGACATGTGCCTGATGGTAAGCAACTTGCCTGCTACATTACAGCTCAGTGGCACGCAGCTATTGGATCATGAAGAGTCCAAATCATTACCTAGCACTGCACTGCGCTCGTCACCCAGAGATCTAAGATATATTATCCCAAAGCCCTGTAATTTCTCTTGAAGCATTGCCCTTTAAACCGGAACACAGAACATAACACACGAATACGAATAAGGTAGTTCGTCCCTCTTCGGCCGAGATCAGCCATCAGACGATGAAGAACCACCCAGGTAAGTTGTTCTCTGATGCTCAGGGAGCACCACGTGGAGGTTCCATAATTCACCATTGGTTGAATAATAAAATTAAGATTTTAAAATTAAGATCAATAAATAAAAAGTGTGAACAGTAATTTCTTTCCGTGGGCGGCGATATATTTCAAGCGAAATTTCTATTTATACCTATCGTGATAGTCTTGATGAAAAATTACACAGTCCCAAATGAAAGAAAAAAAAAATGAAAAAATAACTTTTGTTTTTACTAAAAAGTGTCTTTCTATACATACATACATATTTGGTGCCTTTCAAAGTGTACCCAGGAATGAGAAAATATTTCTTGCCATGGAAGCTATTATAAACAAAATGTTAGCTAGCCAACCACTTTATATGCTCATTACTGGAAGTCGAAGGATATCTCACAATTAGACAGACAAGGCAATATTAATACAAAACAGTGGCCAAGTGCGATTTGGGGGATACCAAATATTGTCATCGAAAAGAATTTCTTTGAAACACGTTAAAGCTATTGATATAACCTCAGATAAAGTTCACGATTGTGAAATTGGAAATTCTCGCCATTAGACAACACAGTTTACTCTCGTCACTATGCTACGCCATATCTATTAAAATAATTATCTTTGATCTATATATATTAAAGATATACTAAATTAAACGTAATCGTACTTATTCACGCCTTAATTTATGAAAATAATCAAAATAAAATTAAGCTCCAACGACTCGCCAAACTTTTCCTTTTAATTTGTTTAGAGTTTGCAGAGCAAATATAAAGCATTCATCAATAATAATAAGGGAAAATCTGAGATTCAAATTTAAATATTACGACGTTTTGTCCTACCTTGAATTTGCATTATGAATATTGACAGTAATTTTGTAATTAGTATCCTTGTTTTGAATTCATTAGATATTTTACAAAGAACTTTAAAATTGTGCCAAAAGAGTGTGGACGTGAAACGTCTGTTTAAATTTTAATCCATTATACGCTTTGTAATTTGCTCGCTTGGCAAACTCAATGTTTTATTAAAAGAATAGAAAATAATGATTACACTTCAAAACTTCGAAAGTAATCGCATTCTTTACTATTTTCAGAATCTGTTTATTCATTAAATCTTACAAAAGAAACCAGTGCATTAACCTTCGTTTTTGTTTTCTGTCTACTAACTACTAACGTAGAGTCTAAAATTGTTCAATCTAAAATTCAAACTTGTACAAAATAACAAAACACAAACGTAAACTACCATTGTTTTCTTCGACTTCATTTTCAAATTGCATGTTTTCAAAGTTCGGATTCGCTAATAGAACGTTAAATTCTAGAAAAACGTTCTATAACGAGCCCGGAGCCAGCAGTTATTTCACAGTTCATTTTAAAGCAATCTCAAATAGTTCATTCTTTCCGGACGCTTTGTTAGGCAGAACATTGCTTTTGTGCGAATACATCTAGAAAAATGTTTTGTTCAGTTTGTTCACTCACTCCTTGTAAAAATAAAGAATAGCTGAAAATAAATATTTGTTCTTTGAGAAAGGTGGGTCAGATTTTTACACAATTCGTTTTGTTGTACCCGTCAGTGCGTCTTGTTTTGATTTTTTTAAATAAACTTGTGTGCCCGCGGTTTCACACGCTTAGTTCCAATTTCCATATTTTTTAAAGGAGTTTACTTCTATTTCAGGGTAAAGTCTAACTGTTTTCCAGATTTAAACACTCTCCGTATAAGCGTTGCAATGTGATTCGGTAAAATACATCCTAACTGTGAGGTTTCGAATTTTTTACTATAAGATACATATCAAATTTAACGATCCGTTCAACAGTTGCGATGTTATTGAGCGACAAACAATCAAATCTCCATACCCATACCATTCCCATTGATAATAAGTAGGATTTGAAAAATTCATATCAGCTGCGAATTTCTATAATAAATGGTATTATCAATCATTGTTTTATGATATCTCGATGTTTACTACACTAGTAATATAGCTTCGCTTCACAATATACCTAATTACAGTAATTACCAAATAATTAGTAATACTATGGCATTTTGAGCCTATTTTGGGTCACTTGTAGATAAAGCCCTTCTCCATGAAACGCCGATAGCAGATGTATCCGACAAATATCTAATTCAATTCAGTTAACACAGCAATGAGACCGACCGTTGACCAAGCTCCGGTTACGGGCGTTTTTTCTTTTAATTTTCCTGACGTTTATAGACCTGAGTTGACTACTCGGTCAACTCGGGTACAACTCGCTGGAAGTCAGAAGGCTAGTGGACCAACTCCTCACTGGGTGTAAAATTCTTAGGGGATCGATTGACTCCCTAGATTTACACAATTTAATGAGCTCTTTAAGTGTGCCTGACAAACCAGGTGTCACGAACAGACGAGGACAATTACATAGGCATTTCCACCTAAAGAGCAGTTGATCTGCGGCGCGCGCTATGACGCCGCTGTTCCGCCGAATCCAACTTCACCTCAATGCTCTTCTCTCCGCCAACACTGATATTGACATTTTTTATGATAATTGCAAATTGCAACACCCTACGAATGATTATATTTGAATATTGTGCGAATCTTACTGACCAGTGGGATATGAATGCAAAAGGATGACGACCATGATTAATTTGACTGTTTTTTTTTAATTTACGTTGACTCGTTTCATTTGTATACGTTGTTTTAATAAAATAATTTAATTGTATTTCTGGTAACATTTCTGGTAATAATAATTTAGTATGTAAGAACAATAATTTAATTGTATTCTATTGATAAATGTTAAAGTTAATAATGTGAATATTGTGTGAGATAATTGTAAGTGGAAATCCGTTTTTATGTCAATAAATAAATAAATTAAATGAATAAAAATAGAGCTATAAGATAATTTATCATTAGTAACATAAGCTATATCATATGCCTAGTAATTTCGGAAAACTTATTCTTTAAACTAGAAGACAGTGATGTTTGCACATTACCTACTTATTAACGGTAGAAAAACTCTAAAAGGTGGGGTGCTTCCCCAGGCTGAATTTGCAAAGAGTACTACCACAACAAAAAACAATTACTGTATTAGCTCTACATAGCACAATTACTACATTGCGAGTAAAAATAAATCATGTCAGACAAAATAAGAAAGTAAAGGGTGATTAGGAGACAAACATGTCTATAAACGTCAGGAAAAATAAAAGAAAAAACGCCCGTAACCGGAGCTTGGTCAACGGTCGGTCTCATTGCTGTGTTAACTGAATTGAATTAGATATTTGTCGGATACATCTGCTATCGGCGTTTCGTGGAGTCACGCAGCAGGCGTGTTGCTTACCATCAAGCACATGCCCCGCTCATTCCGTCACAGTACACTAAAAAATATTGTAACACGACATCAGTAAAAACTTGAGAGAGCACAGGCCTGTGAACAAAATGTATGGTCATGTGATTCAGCAGGAGACCTATGTAATATGAGAGAAGGGTATAAAATAATAATATTCAGCACTATGCCGATGTTTGTAGTATGATTTTTGTATGGCATTGCGAAATAATAGATTAGAACAGGTAATGAATAAAAAATTTAAATTTTTTATTTTTTAAATTATTAGTTTTCTTGGATAAATTTGGGGTAAATTTGGTCATTTGATTGTGTATGGCAATGGTTCCATACAGTTTCAATACATGTTCTAATCTATTATTCCGCCATACCGTACAAAAATCATGCCACAAGAAGGAAAGAGCGAGGGTCAGAACCCCCCTCTTCAATTTGCTTTCAGTTGGACAGCTTTCAAATGCCGGTCAAATAGTGCTGAATCCTATTGATTTATACCTTTCTATCATCCAACATAGGTCTCCTGCTGTATCATATGACCCATACATTTTGTTCACGGGCCTGTAGTCTAATACACATGAGGTGGTAACATTGATTATGTTACGATGCGTGATTTGGATTAATTCTATTTTGCTACGTAGCTATTTAGAATTATCACGTGAATATAAAGTTCATTAATGGTTCAGTTTTACTGAATTAGAGTAATTAAAATATTGTTTTCTTAAATACATCAATAAGTTAAAAGGTTTATCGGTGTTGGCTGTTTTAAGTCAAAGCTACATACATATATGTGGGTTGTACATAAAGAAGTTTAAAAAATATTTATTATGATATTTAGAGCGTACCAATATTTTTGATTAAGTCATACTTTTCTAATAAAACTATTTATGGTTTATTAGAAGTGTAAATAGTAAGACTGAATCTCGTGGTTAGGAACATGCATGCCCACAGTCACAGGCTCATGTATGTATTTCAGCTCGTTGAATCCCAATTACTACTACCTAGCATCGTACTGCGCACGTCAACAAAATTTTACATAATTTATCTCTTTACTCTGCAATCTCTGGAATCATTGCCATTTAAACCAGAATGCAGTAACGTTTACTTTTTTTTTAATAAGAAGTGACGAGACGAGCACGCTATGTGCCTGATAAGCAACTGCTGTAAGCAACATGCCTGCCACATAACAGCACAGTAACACGCAGCTATTGGAACATGAAGAGTCCAAATCATTACCTAGCACTGCACTGCGCTCATCACCCAGAGATCTAAGATGTTATATCTCTAAGCTCTATAATTTCTATGGAAACATTGCCCTTCAAACCGGAACACAGTAATGTTTTCACATTACCGTTTGGCGGTAGAATAACTGGTAAAGGTACTTCCCTAGACGGACTGTGCTAGGAGTCCTACCACTACAAAATAAAATTACTGCTTGGCGATAGCTGATAAAAGTATAGTGTTTGCCCAAGAGGAAAGTAAAGGAGTGTTCTTTTACAACAGCGATATGAAGTCGTCTACATTACCGGTCTACGTTTCATACAATTACTTTGAAATCATAATTTGATTTGCTCCATAATTAAAATAGCTTTGTTCAGTATGAATGAACAGAAGACGTATGCGAGTATTGTTCAGTAACATAATTATTGTTATTGATTTAATTGCGAAGCTTTGATTGCGACCAGTACGGCGTGTCGTCAGCTCCGCATCAATGAGTAATTATATTATAATTCAAAGCAAGAATTGATTGTTACACAGAGCTACTTTAAAGCTATTAAATATTGCCGCATATATATATATCAAAGATATTTATATAATACATCACGTAGCTCCTTAATAAATCGAGGATTTTTGTCATACTTTTCGGTGATACGCTGTCCATATGTGAGAGTTGAAATTTTTCGATTAGGAACTTTTGATGTTCTTTAGGTAGTCTTAAGTTTGGCTATCAGTACAAGTCCCTATAGAAATACTGCAAAAGGTCTGTTTTTTACTTCTACTTAAGTAGTACGATGTGTTAATCACCCATGACATGTGAAGATTCATGTCTTGCTTTGTAATTTGACTGACATGTTAAACTTTTTTTTCACCTTTATAATAAGTTCCATATTTATGTTATCCTACTAATATAATAATGCGGAAGTTTGGTAGTTTGTTGGTAAATCACGTTAGAACATTTGAACGGATCATGTTGAAATATATAACACAGTTAGTCTGGCAGAATACATTTTTTATGCAAGGAAAATAACAGGAACGGGTACTACGTAGGTAACACCACGGGACATTGCTAGAATTCAAATAAAACTGTGACTTGACTACGAGTGATGACTGACCGAATGATTGACTGACCAACCTACTGGCAGCAGAGTATGACAGTAAGATGATTATAGCTTATGATAGTTTTTAACACCCAACCAAAAAAAGGGGTGTTATAAGTTTGACGTCGATGTCTGTCTGTCTGTCTGTCTGTCTGTCTGTCTGTCTGTGTGTGTGTCTGTCTGTGGCACCGTAGAGCTCAAACGGATGGACCGATTTCAATGCGGTTTTTTTATTCGAAGGTTGATATTTGTGCGGATGTTCTTAGCTATGTTTGGTTAATATCGATTCAAGATGGCCGCCTCCACAAAATGGCGGACAAAATATTTCTTCACAACTTATCTCAATATGGGTATCAAATGAAAGGGCTTGACTAGTAGAATACAATACATAATAACAAATCTCAAATCCAAGATGGCCGCCACCACAAAATGGCGAATTACATTATTTTTTTCACTACTACCACAATATGGGTATCAAATGAAAGGGCTTGACTAGCAGAATGTTGTACAGATTACAAATCCGAGATCCGAGGTAGTCGGGGGTTAATCAAAAATTTTAATTTTGTTCTTGTGCTTATCACTAGTAATGTTTTACATATTCAATAGCGGGTCTAACCCGCAAGGCTCAGTTAGAAATCATATAAAGCTCAAAAGGAACCGATAGTTTCACAAAGCCGCACTGAAAGGTATTCCGTATTTCACCGCACAGATTTGTGTCGGCGAACCGCGACGGCGTCAATTTCCCTTCCCTGTGAAATTGGAAGTTGCGTTCCGCGTTTTCATATCGGTGACGTTTCCTTCCACTCTTTAACGGCGGGATTTATCTGGTTTAAAAGAAATAAAAAGATCACACGTTATAAAATATGCGATTTAGAAAAATTCAGCTAATATTACAAATATGAAAGTGTAGTAGTTTGGAATTTCGTTGCTCTATAATATGAGAACGAATGGCAGAGCCTTTATTAACAAAACTAAAATACAATAAGAACTACACTTCACTACAAACCTACCTAACTACTTACACTAAGCACACCTGAATTATCCATAGACCCACTGTAGGTCTACAGATAATCAAGATATTCAAGCCCACTACCAATCGGAATGGTGGAACGCTGAATGGCAATGCTTATGCGTTGGGCCAAATAAACGCCAGCATTTTGGTCGCGCGTCGCGTCGACCAAGCGCTCGGAAAGGCTTTTGAAGTTGAGGTGAGCTCCCGGCCCCCACGGGCCCAATGTCTCAACCCCAAAGGGCTCAAAGATGTAACTTCCGAGGGTCAAAAAAAATATTGAAAGTATCGCACTTATTGCCAATTTTTTATCCAAAGAATATAATTTTAACAAAAAAAAGAACTGACTTCAAACAGAAAACTAACAAGTAATAAATAAATTTATTTAGCACAAAAATATACGTATTTATTTAAACAGAAATGATTGAATACAATTTAACAATTCTGAGGTCGGTGCCAAGTAAAATAATTAGAGCTGAAGCTAATATTAGTAGGTATTTTTTGTTCTTTTTCTACATTTGTATATGGAGAACATTCGTTATATGTAAATAGTTAGGTACCTATTATAGAATATATGTTATGCAAGAAATTTTCAGTGTTTTTTTTACAATTTATGTTCATTGACTAATACCTTGTAAGCCAATGCTTAATATAGTCTAAATAGTTACTTTGATAGTAGTTCGGTAACTATTTATATATTTTTCTGAAATCGTAATTTGTGTAAACCGTTGCTGTAACATTTACTTGGCACCGACTTCAGAATTGTAAAATACTTATTCAATAATTTCTGTTTAAATAAATCAGAAAACATATATCTTTGTGCTAAATATATTCATTTTTTAATTTTCTGTATGCAGTTTGAGAAACCTCCTTTTTTGAAGTCGGTTAAAAATGCACAGTTTTTTTTGCACGGAGGAATATACAGAGTTTCTCATCGTTCGAGTTTAGTAAGATTTTAGCCCAAATATATAAAAAATGTACCTATAACTTGAAAGTGAAAATTTATAACTTACAATTTGATAGCTCACTTTGGAAACTACGTGGATGAAGGAGGGAACCGGAGGGGTGCGGCTCCTCTTCCTAGAGTAGTATTTCTCATGCCTGAGGGTCATGACCACCACGTCTCAACAACTTCTCAAAGATGAAACTACGCTATCTCCCTAAATCCCCGGCGATCTGTAGGGCATCGTAGACTGAAGTGTCTAAAGTAGTGCAACTTTGATCTGACCAACGCATTGCACTGTAGTCTCTTGTTCTTTCACCATAAACTTTCCCAGTAACTATCAACTTTTCCAGGATGTGATTTTCCTTCCTGGCTATATGCCCAAAGTACTCTAGCACTCGTTTGAGGCAGATGGTAGACAGTCTTGTTTTAATCTTAAGCTGCTGAAATATCGACATATTTGTGCGACGCGTTGTCCAAAGTACCCTGAGCATTCTTCTCCAACTCCACATTTCAAAGGCATCAATACGTCCGCGGTCTGATGATTTAAGTGTCGATGCATGTCTCACCTCCATAAAAAAAAAAGGAAAATACCGGGGTCCAGACTAGCCCCAGGGTGCGGGTAGTCTAGAATAAATCTTCAAAGCATCGTGTCCTATATTAGTCTTCTAAGCATGACGGATTTAGATAACATTTGGTACTACTGGCATAGATAATGCTGTAGAATTATACATAGGCTATTTTTTCCCGGGAAAATAACGGGATCGGAAACTACGCCGGTAAAACCGAGGGGGGCTTATTGTAATAAAAAACATTGAATTGATTACAATATTATGGAAATATATCTTTACAACAATTAGTATAAAGCAAAAAATAACAAAAACAACATTTTTTTCTGTTATCTTTTTCTGTAGAAGATAACAAACTGTTGCGTATCATAACATTTCAAAACAGACAGTCTATTTGAAGGCTTATGTTGTAAACACGTGTTCGGTTGCATACTAATTACCCTTGTTGATTTATATGATGAAGGGTTATGCCAATTACGTCTTAATTACACTAATATTAGGAGTTATGGTAATTATATAACAATTACGAACGTACGTGTGAGAATACATCTATGTCGTGTAAGGATGGATAGGAAACTAGATCTTATTCCTGAAACGACAAGAATTTAAAATCATCATCCTATAAGTACCTATAAAACAAAATTATTAGACTTATTAAATTTTAACACACTCTTGGCAGACTTGCGATGCTTAGCACATACGATCAAGTCTGCTTTTGACAAAACAAACAATCCAAATCATCTGTTTTGAACATCGAGCAACTGGATCTTCTGCGCAAGCACGGAAGGGAGTAGCCTTAGCTAAAAATATTGTTCAAATATTTCTGTCATTTCTTGCGGGAAGGGAAAGCTGCACACTTGCGCAAAGCCGCACCATTACATGCAAAACATACCTGTACCGATCCATTGCCGATCATACTCACACAGCCAAATCACTAACACATATAAAATAAAACACCATTCACAAATCTAGCCCTGCCCTCAGCCACAGTATATTATCAAACTCCATGGTCCACGCGGACTTGTACTTTGACAGAGGGGAAACGCTGTGTATGCCTACTCCCTTCCGTGTTGCTCGCTTATCTGAAACAATGATAGCGCACTAATTTATTTTGTGTTGTGTACCACTTATAATATCCTTCTTTTTTATGTCGAGGTTTAGTAAAAGTAACACTTTATTTTCTCCACAAAAACTAAAACCTTAAGGCGGTTTTAGTTATAAATTAAATTCAGATACTCAGACTTTGATTTTCAACCTCGTTAGTTTTCTAAAGTAAGGTTTCAAATAGTATAAATATTTATAGCCTTGACACTTGGCCATCAGTCATCTCGCCTGATATTAAACAACGATGCGGTCGATCTACGATGGTACAGTCCGCGAGGTATAAGCTGAGCTTTGCATTAATGTGAGTGATCACCAAAAGTACAGTCAGACAACAAACTCTTAAAAATTAATATCATTCTATTTTAGGTAGGTACTTAAGGCATAACATAAGTCGGAGAAGTATTCTAGTATTAAAATAAAATAAAACTAAATTGATAAAATAAAATCCAGCTGTGTATTTGACTGATGAGTACATATTATTGTGTGATTATTACTAAAAATTCAATTTGACATTGCACCATAGTCACTTTCTTTATCACTCTCGTTATCATTTTCACTCTCGTCTGATGTGTCGTTTGTTTTAATAATGAATCTTTCCGTTATATTCAATCAATAACGGCGTCGTATCCATGAAACTTTTTTTTCTTCTGTTATTGCATGGTCACAAACATTTTTCCATTCCTGTACAGTAATCGCCAGTTCTCGAGAATGGTCGTGCGTTGCTCTACTGGGACCGCTCTATCATCACGGACAGGACTATTGTCGCCAATAAGCCTGATATCGTGCTGGTAGACCGGTCTCAGCGTCGGGCTGTGATCGTCGATATCACCATACCACATGACGAGAGCCTCGTGAAAGCTGAGAAGGATAAGCTTAGCAAGTACCTTGACTTGGCTCATGAGGTTACCGCCATGTGGGATGTTGATTCGACGACCATAGTCCCAATAGTTGTGTCGGTAAACGGCCTTTGTAGCAAAAAGTCTCAACCAACATCTCAAGAGACTTTCGCTAGACGGTTGGATTAAGGGTCAGATGCAGAAGGCGGTCATCCTCGACACGGCGCGCATCGTCAGGAGGTTCCTCAGTCTGCAGCCCTAACCACCGGTAGCTTGGGCCCTGCCCCAACCACCGGTAGCTTGGGCCCTGCCCCGCTGCTGGCGGCAAACTAGGTTTAGGTTGTTATGTTATTTTATATAAATATTGTAAAAACTTAGACTTAAGGAAATAAAGATATACGTGAATAATAATAATTTATTTATTAGTACAAAAATGTGACTTAGTTAATTATCTTACAAAAAAATGATGATGCTATTACAATTCCAAAATAAAAATAGTGCAATAATTATAAATAAACGTGATAGACTTACTTACTTATTAACGACATGCAAAATTTATGGGATTACTCTAGTATAATAATAATTTTAATTAGTTTTAATTAATTTAGGCATTACTTTGGTGCCGAAGTCATGAGTATGGTATGAGTAAGATATTCCTAGCTCCCACACTAGGATTCCCTGTGTCTGTGGGAGCTATTTCTCCGAGTGTATGTTTAAAGTGTTTTGGTGCGTGTTAGGGTTAAATACGCTAAGCATTATAACTTCATTATATTAATATGCACAATAGGTAGTTTTCTTTTTTTATATTATTTGTGTATTTATACCTAGGTTACATATAGTGCTACGTGCGTGTGTGTGTATGTAAGGGTGTGTAAATAGTATGTGTGTCTTAGGTGTGCGAGGGTGCAAGTGCGGCTGTGAGGGTGTGTAAGTTTGTGTAAGTATAGACAACGTATGTGTGTGTCTCATAGGAAGCATTTTTTTTTATACTAATGGTTTTATGAACTCCTCTGAATCTCTATAGTTAAGTGTTAAAAGAAATTTCTTAATCTTTTTTTGCAAATGTTTTTTGTGTCGTTGACTATATCAAGCTGTTTATTAAGTTTGCCATATAGATAACAACCCAGGAAGTTGTAACTTCTTTGTCCAATTTTCGTTTTACTCTTGGGTTGGTCCCACCTGTGGGTTCTTTTGGATTTTATTTGGATTCTAAATTGCTAGTGCTATTTTATGAAACTTTAAGACACATGCTTTTATGAAGAGATGGCGTATGCGGAGTTGTTTGGTTTCTCGGTGTAGGTCATCAGTAGGATATCTGAAGTTTTTATTATGAGCTATTTTCAATATTAGTCTTTGTGCTCGTTCGGCTTTGATGAGGTGTGTAGAGCATGCTGAACCCCAGGATGTGATGCAGTAGGTCAAAATTGACTCACAAAGGGCATTATAAACCATATTGATCGTTTTTGTGTCAGCAATACTTCTCAATTTTTTAAAAACAAATATTACTTTTCTGAGCCTACTGTGTACCGTTTGTATGTATTTAGTCCAGGTGAGGGCCTCATCGATGTATATTCCCAGGTATTTTATGTTACTAACCTGTTCAAGTCTAGGGCAGTTACACGAGCATTGTTGGTATAGGTCATTACTGCACGTATGCAAGTTAATTGTAAGGGTGTGTTTGGGAGCAGAGCGTTTCGAGATGCGGAAAGCTATAAATTTAGTTTTGAGACATTCAAGGTTAATAGGTTCTGCTGGAGCCAATATGCGATATCTCTCAGACCCTATTGGCCACATTAGATAATGCGTCCCATTTGCTACTGTGGAAGACAATAGCAGTGTCATCCGCAAATGCAAATATTTGTGCATTTGCTAATTTGAGTTGGCATAGATCATTAATGTAGGCCAAGAATAGGGCCGGACCTAGCACGTTTCCTTGTGGAACACCGAAAGACATCTCCTCATAATCACTTAAAACGCCTTCAACTTTAACACGTTGCCTACGGCCAGAAAGGTAGGACGTAAACCATTTCAATGCAGTCCCACGAATACCAAGGTATTCAAGCTTTTCAACAGAATTGGTCTGCTGACTGTGTCAAAAGCTTTCGCCAAATCAAGGAAGACAGCAATACACCTCTGGCCCGCATCCAGCTTGCCAGATACAAAGTCTACCAGAGATGTAACGGCGTCCTCCGTTGACTTGGAGGAACGGAATCCAAATTGCTGTGGACTAATAAGTTTCTGTTTTCCAAGAAGCTCATAAAACTCCTACTTACAACTCTTTCCAGAATTTTGGAGATTGAAGACAATAGAAATATTGGACGATAATTTGAGGGATCTTCAGTGTCTCCTGCTTTGTGTATTGGGCATACATCTGCTTCTTTGAAAGTCTCAGGGAAAGTGCCAGTTTTTAAACTAAGATTGCATATGAACGCAATTGGCGCGGCCAAAACATGCTTACCAGACTTTAGCAAGTAGTTAGATACGTTATCCGAGCCTACAGCAGACCCATTTTTTAAAGACCCTAATGTCTTTTCTATTAAGACTGAATCTGCTGGAGCCAGAAACATGGACTTTGAAGGAGACTTCGGTATCGTAACTGATTGTGCTAGCGCAGATTCAGATGTTTTTGTTTTATTTAAAATATCTGCAGCTAGAGACTTGCCGATTGATGTAAAATATTGGTTTACATTATTAAGAGCCTGTTTTGGGGTGGAAGCTGAATTAAACAGATCATTGTTTTTGGCGTTGAAAGATTTTAAGTTACAAACGTCTTTGATAGAATTCCAGAGGTCTTTACTATTTCCAATGCTTGATTTAAGTTTGTTGCACTTGTACTCATTTTTAAGATTTTGCAATAAATTGTTGCAGTAGTTTCTATATTTTTTATACTTATTAATAATTCAGTATTATTTGTATTCTTTTTTAAATTAGTCTTAAGTTTGTCCCTCTTTTTCATACATTTAATTAAGCCCGGAGTTATCCAATCTCTTCTTATGTATTTAGAGTTGCGGACTATTTTTACTGTCTTGTGCGTATTAACTATTCCGTTTAAGATATTGACAAAATCAATGACAGCGTTATTCACGTCATTGTGGTTATAAAAACTGGACCAATCTACTTCTTCAAGGTCACTTATGACTGTTCCATAGTCTATTTTAACAGATTTTCTAGGAGTTATAGTGATTTTCTAGGAGTTACAGTGATACTTTCAATTTTTTCATTTGCTAACCTCATTATTGTATCCATATTCATTGACACGTTTTTTTTCGCGACGTATCCTTTTATCATTGCCCATATATTTTCAATCGGATTGAAATCTGGGTGATAGGGTGGTAGACGAAGAACGCTGTGACCATGTTCTCTTAATAAGGTGTCAATTTTATATTCAATAAATCGTTGTTTATTATGCAGTATCAATTGATAAAGTTGTGGTTTAAGCATGGATATTGAGTGATCGATATTGCGTAACTTGAGCCAGTCAATCATATCTTGTTTGCGACTATTTGAGTTGGGAGCGGATTTTTAACGAATTGTGGTAAGATGCGTTGTCAACTACAATAACGCTATTGGGCTTCAAATTGGGAATTAATTGCGTTTGTAACCATTTTGTATAGTTTTCTGTATTCATATTGTTATGATAATCACCACTTTTTTGATTAGCTTTAAACATCAGCAGCGCATTTGGTATGAAACCGTCCTCGCCGCCGGCATGAACGATTATCAATCGATTTCCTTTAGAAATAGGTTCTTTAAACCAGAAGTGCTGCCATCTGAATATGATTTTGATGAAGTGTGAGTGGTATCAATATATGTTTCATCGGTATAAACGATAGGCCTGCCCTGAATACGGTATTCGGAAATTTTAAGTAAATAAAAAAAGTAAGTAAAAAAGTAAAAAAGTTATACGTAGGTGACGGATCTCATGCTTTTCCATTAAAATTTTTCAGTTATTCTCTGTCCTTGAGCATTTGAATCCTAAAAGAGATACTTCTTTTCGCAATGACCATATTGATTCTGGATAGTTAATGTCAGCCTTTAATTTTTCATGAATTCTTTTCATTGTTGGCACCTCTTTGTCAGTAATGTGAAAATTATGAATTGGTCTACGGATTACTGCTTTATCAAAATCATCAATGATTATTTGATATTTTTCCTGCATCTGGTCTTTTTCGGAGATTTGAATTTGGTTCCATCTTTCAAAACACGTTTACCTTCCAATAAGACTCTTTTAACAGTTGACAGTGGAATTCCTGTCGATGTCGATACCAATTGGGCTGATGTAGTCACACTTGACATGTCTTTATCGTTCATGTCTTTAAAATAGCTATTTAAATTACACAACATTTATTTAACTTGGCTATTTAATGGTTTCCGTATTTTGCGCTTATTTGTGTTGACATCCATTTTACTAACACTTATATCAAACAAAAACAAAATAATTTTAAACACGTCACGCTGCAGTCTGTACAAGAGGTGAAGTGCGGCAGGAGCGCGGCGAGACAGAATGGCGCCGCGCCTCAGGCCGGTTACCCAAAATCAGTTTAAACCGGTTTTTACCGGGCGAAAATGGCGCCGCACCTAAGGCCAATTGTCACACCTACACCATCCATGTACACTCACACAAATGCAAAGCTCAGCTTATACCTCGCGCACTGTACCGTGCTTACCTATAGAAGAAACCAATTCACGCTCGATATAAAATTTAACATCCCGAGCTCTTTTAAATATTGATCCTGAAATTGGTTTGTTCAAAGCAATTATTTTTTTAGAATTATTACACTTATAAATTCAAATATTTTACGTCATACAAACGATGATAGATGTGACGTTTTTCATATTTGCATTTTCGCTTCGAAAACGTTGTACCTACTGAAGTTCAAACAACAACGAATATTGTAAAGTGTTAGCAGTTCTATCTAAATTCTGACACTTCCATATTTTACTTTGCATATAAAGCCTACCTTTATTCTATAGCTCATACGTAAGCTGAAAATCCTAAGATCCTCAGCTATTCCGAAATTCTTACCTCCAGTTTGTTCGTTCACAGAAAGAGGCTCATGCTTAGCTCCTGAATAAATGACTATAAAATATTGCCGTGCCTAAACTACCTTTTATTAGGCTTTCCGGAATCTCGAAAAGAAAACTTTACCGGTTTTTAAGTAAGCATCAGTACTTAATTCGCTTTTTATTCGTAATTTGTGAGTGCTCCTTAAACTTTTTAGGCGGTTATGTGTATAATTTGCGACCGCTCACGCGAGTCTAATCGTTCAAATTATGTTCGAAGTGGTTTATTCACTATATAACAGCACAATAACACCATTTTTATTTTGGAATAAAGCTATCAAGTGATAGGCCACCTGTTGGTGTGAGATCACCCTTGTTTATATGCACCTGCAATACCAGAAGCATTGACACATTCGAAACACTCAAATCGCATTGGAAAAGAAGAACATCATTTAGCAAACAATTCCTTTTTACGATAATTCCGCGGACGGCGGGATGAAATTTCACACATTTATAATACTTATGGAAGTGGAGTTCGGAATGCTGTTTGTTTAATAATGCACAAAAATGCTTAAAACATTAGAAAAAGGAAAAATATCACTATCATAAATTTGACACACAAACGGTTTTTTTTTGTATATTGCTAAAGCCTGTGCTGTAAGTTAAAATTTCGAACATTTGACGGCTACCAGTTAAAAATAAAATGGAAATGGAAATGGAAACAGTAGCAAATCTCATCGTAAATTGCGTATTTAAATAACATTCATAGCTTTGATCGACATCTGTAGCTCTGAATAAAAAGAAGTGCTTGGCTCAAGATTTCGTAATTAGACAGACAAATGCCTGAGGCCAATCGGCATCCAAATAAAACTGTCGCAGATTAACTTTGCTGCGGTAAATTGATTTCACGAAAACAACACCATTACAAAGTGCTCTGAAGATCCTACTAAGATCTTTAGCCCTTGTGTTCTACTTACAAGTAAATACTCGCATAATTCTAGTTCTCTGACGAACGCCTACCATTGTATTACGTTCCGTGGTTGTGCGCCATTAGCAGAGATTTCGCAGCTTCACCCTGTCTCAATTCCGTGGTACTATTAAATGCGGAATTTCATTATTAGAATGGCTGTGAATAAACGATGTACGTATAAGGCGGACGCGAGTGTCTTTATGGCTTGCACTGATTAAATATTATTCAAAACTAGCTGTACCCTGCCACGCTTTGCTGTGGCTCATTGAGATGCAAAAATTAGATAAAAACAATCGTTGATGCGGATTATATAAATCATTCTAAAATTTTAGCTCAATCGGTGCAGAGCTTCTTGAGTTTTTGAAGCGTACTCAAACCTATATTACGTTTTTATACATAGAGATTACGGAAAAGTGAACAATCTGAACGGATCGCTTAGTATTCATAATTTTACCACTATTATGAAAGTAGAATTCGTGTCGTGGATTTGTGTAGAATTATAATTTATTTGACTAATATTACAACTTACTAATATTATAATTTATATTCTCCGAAAACACAAAAACTAACTTCAATTGTAATTAACTTCACACATTCGACCAAATCTCACTTGATACTATCATGAAGTTGTTCACGAAAATTACATGAAATTTTACTTTTTGGTTCATATTTTAAAAACTTCTGAACTATGGTCTAAAGAACACAAATAATAGGTTGGGGAAAAAGTCTTTTCGCATTATATAGGTATAGTATGTAAATGTTACGAACAATAAAATCTCCTTGGCTATACTATTTGTATCTGGCTGGTTTTGGTATTATATATGAGTCGTTCACGAACGAACGAATCAAATAACCCGGGTCGCGAGAACCATAAGAACCATTGGATCAGTAAGCTTAAAATGATTCGTTCGTTCGATTACAAGATCAGGTTACGCGTGAAGTTAAGGTCGAATAAGCCGACGAACGGCCCGAACTATATTTGACCGAACCATGAGTTATTTGTTATTATCGTTTATCTTATCTATTGTATGCTGTTTATTTTTTGGCATCCGAACTGTTCATGTTTCATTTTAATCTATCTCCATTCATTATAGCTACATAACATAAAACCAGTTTGCGTATGAAAAATCTTACTAAGATCAAAATCAGAATTAAATGGTTGCCAAACGATCGTCATGAATCCCGAAACGTAATTCATATTAACATAATTCATAAACTGTTATTAGTTTATGTATATGAACCAATGGTGTGATTGAACGGTGAACGAAATGAAAAGCAACTGAACGAGTAGTTCTATTGACTAACATATTATGTAGAGATTTACTACGATAACATGACCCGCCCCTCCAGAATTCAAAACGTTTGAAAGTATTTGTGAAAGAATATACAACGCACCACCACGCATGTGTGCGTACTGCTACTGCAGACGAATAATTACAACTACATAGGTACAAACTCTTTCGTAAGGATGTGACTACACACATTAAAACAGTAATTTGGAGGGGCGGGCCATGTTACCGTAGTAAATCTCTAGCACTGGCTCAAATATAAACAATGGTTCGTTTGAACGGGTCGAACGACCCGGGTCTTTTTATCTATGGTTCAGGTGCGATCCGGTTCTCTCAAATTGAACGAACGACACATTCTTATTTGGTATCACTAAAGTTTTAAATTTTAAAGAGCATAATTCCAAATTCAAATGTGTGATTTTGCTTTGTTTTTCGTATTGTCAAGATGTGTGAATCTAAAGAAGAATTTCGATACATTTTTTAAAATTGTACATAAGCCGTATAGTCCTGACCTTGCACTTTCAGATTTCCCCCTGTTTCGGTCACTTCAGAATTCTTTAGGTAGCTATACTAACAAAAAATGTTTTGAGTTTTCTTAAAAAATGCGAAGAAACTTTTTCCCCAACCTATTATTATAATTAAAATCTAGTCACAATTGGCGGAGCTATCGCGTGACATATGTACATACAAAAAAAACGTACAATCGGATTGAGAACTACCTCTTTTTTGAAGTTGGTTAAAACATGAAAGCTTGGAATCGCTAAGATTAAGATAGCTATTTGTGTACAGATAAGACGTTTTAGAGACTTACGAAAAATGCCCTAAGCTTCGAAATAATTAAGCCACCTTTTTTATAAACATCTTTTGGTTTGAATAATATTAACGTTAGATAAAATTGTAGGTACCGGTAACGTATCTCTTTACGCAAAGCCTTTCAGCCTAAAATAGATTACGAAATTAATTTGTTCACGTAGACTTTAGAGCTAAGTCTCCATTTCATTTGGCTTTATTTATCCAGGTGAGTGTCGAGTACAAACATGAAAGTTGGTAAAAGTTTGTTTCTGTAAATATCTGAATTCATAGATTTAGTTACACTTCTTTTACTTTATGTCATCTTAATAAAGTGAAATAAGAACAGGGTGGAGATACAAAAAATGTTATGATAGTTGTTAAAACTGATTTGACAAATTTTTGAGAAATAGTGGCTTTCCGTCGTTTCACTCGCTCCTCAGTTCACGTTATTATATCAGGACAAAAAATAGCCAAAAATTACGGCTATTTTAAGCCCTAAAGCTAAATAAAGCCCAATCCAATAATAAAGTATCAGACTACCATCTTTATGATGTTTCGAATTTCATCCAGATTTTCTCAGCACTTTTAGCTGGAAATAATAACAAACATCCATATATACAGACACACTTACACATTTATAATTCTAGTTCAATGTACTAGCGGTCTGACTCAACTTTGTTCGGTTCTAATATCGTTTAAGTATCTCAATTATCTGAATTTCAATATAGAATTACGATTATAGAATATAGAATCACGTGGCCAGTCAAAATAATTTACCTAATACTATTTACTAGCAACAGGTTTGCTTAATATTTGGTGAGATGATTTTCAAAACTCCCGGCGAGTTTCGGATCGGAAAAAATCGGATCGGAAATAGATGTTGTTCACTTAGAATATTGAAGACCTTATTTTCTTCTTACCTTATTTATGGACTCAGCTGTAATTATTATAGGTAAAGATCATGGTCGATATGATTATTATAGAAGCAGAAAAAAAACTTCGGACATTTTTTGTACAGTTTTTTAGAATATTGAATCCTAATGGACAGAACATTCGATTTCAGGTTCATAGGTGCAAATCTCGCTTGTGTCTCTGAATGTTGTCTAAATTTTAATAAACAAGTAAAACATTGAATTAAACGGTCAAGGAAAATATGGCGAGGAATCTGGTATGTTCAAAGACAAACATACTTCCAGGACGTACGTCGTCCGCCAAATCACCTTAAGAGGTCGGCATCGTAGATAAAGGGATCTGACTCTCTCCTTGTAAAAAAGCCTTGTCCTTGCAGTGAGAATGCTAGAGTATTGAACACCGCACGACCAATTTTTTTGGGGAATGATTTTTACAATTTTGTCCAGCTTTGTTCTTGCAATGTTTAACTAGGACTTTTATTTTGGGACGACACAGTCGTGTGAATTTACTGAGGATTACGGATTTGTTTGTGGAATCACGTTTGCGTACGTTTTTGCGACATTTTGCACGAAAATGTTTTGTAAATGGTCGTTAAATTGTTTTGTTTACACATTTTATTTATTTGTCTGAACTTTGGCATTTAATTTTCGACAAAATAAACTTACCATTTATAGAAAAACTGCAAGCATTAAGTTCAATAGTTGTATAACTATTTGTTGTAATAGTCGAATTTTTCGTTTTTAGTACCACACCTATGGAGACACATATTGTGGAATCATTACTGGGTTGAGGTGTATAGAGCAATGTTGTCAGAAAAATACTCGGTAAAGCGATACGTCATCTTGTATTGCTGGGTAACGAGTCGATACGTCATCTTGTGTTGCTGGGTAACGAGTTGAACGTAATACTAGGCTGTGATTTGGACTCAGCTATGTAGAACAATACTACTATGGGCAGGTACATCATTTAAATCAGGTGTTTATCTTGCTCGTCCTATTATGAAGTTAATATTACAATAAAAAAATTATTTTAAGAACACAATAAGTCTATTTAAACTTTCGCGATTTCAACACACGTAATGTTTTTAAGCTATTGCATAGCTTATATCGCGGGTCTGGGGACCGAATTTTAGTGATCGTGCATCTCTTTCTTACGTTCACAAGAAAGAGGGATGGAAGACCGTAACGCCGTCCTCCCCACTCGGTCATTCGACTTTGAATCTTATTTGTATTAGCTTTACAGACTAAATGCTCTTAGCAGAGTTGCTAACTTATCGAATTTCCCGTGATATTTTTTTAGGTAAACAAATGTCATTCTTCAAAATAAAAGCAATTCCGAAAAATTGTTAACATCCCTATTGCTTATGTTGATAAAAATGCATGCAACATGCAATAGCTTTACCGCGGCAGTCCCCGAGTGTCACACTTCTTTTTTTTGTACGTTTTTTCTTAATCACTATGATAATTTATTGTTTAATTACCTCGACGTTTCGGCAGCGTTACAACTGCCGTGGTCACTAGAAAACTATCTTCTCTATCTGTGAAGAAGGCGCTAAAAGGCTTAAGGCTTTTAAAGTTTAAATGGAACGTTCTATTGTACGATAATAAGTATCGTACTAATAAGTATCAAACATTAGAACATAATATGTTCTTGTGTATATGTTCTATTGTAATAAATACATATTATGTATTTATTACAATTGTAATGAACAATGACAATTTTTTACAATTTTATTATGAGTTTGCCATTACTATTTTAAAACTAGCTTCATACAATAATGAAGTACTCGTAAGTAAGTAATAAATTATAATAAAAAAGAGATGAGCATGTGTTTGGTTGTAAACAGGATGACTCTCTATAACAACACTCTTCTTTCGCCTATTTATTTTCTCTGAAAACAATGATGTTTAAACCGGTACTTATATGTAACAACTGGAAAGATTAGTATTTCCCCAGATAGCATTTTATCGAATTGAAAAGATTGGGCTTATACGAATAATGAGCAAGTAGCAAAGTGTATAATAGTTGTGTAAAAAAGTTAACTATTTTATTGGAAAATTACATTTTAATAGAAACGTGATAGGTACTGCGTCGATGACAAGTAATAAAACATTTTATTGAAATTTTGTACATATTCATTCCGTACTCTGTTCACTATCGTAATTTAACCCTGGTGTTGAGATAACAAATTGGAGTTTTAAAAATAAAGTTATAACAAAACGGCCCGCATTGACTTTTTGTTGGGAAAAAACGTGTCTTTTGTGAAAAAGTAAATATAAAAATATTAGTAAGGTTGTGTTCGATTTCCTCCAGGCCACGTGGTTCGACAGCGTAGTTCGATCAATCGGACCACGTGAACTTTTTTTTCCTTTTGGTTCGATCAGTCGAACCATGTGCTTTTGAGATTCCTGATAGTTCGATCAATCGAACCACGTGAACATTTTTTTTTCCAGCTGGTTCGATCAATAGAACCATGTGTTTTTAAAACTCCTGATAGTTTGATTTATCTGAATTTTTTCAATAGGTTTCGTTAATCGAACTTAGTCAACCCTTGTGAAATTGCTGAACTTAGATGAATACAACAACACAATAAGCATATTTTAATCTTCATTTAGCCATGTTACCTTTTAACTTTACTTCGTAACGTTTCCAAGGACATTATCACTTTATATTCAGTAACTAACATTAATAAACTCTTTTTGTACAAAAAATTAAAACCGTCTTCAAAACCACAAACAGGCACATACTTAATCCCAAGTTTTCTTAGTCCGAGTTAATTGTGCCTATGAGTATACTTCGATGAATCGAACCAGATGAACTTGTCATAGTGGTTCGACAATGGAGTCGAACCACGAGGTCCCAAGAATTAGTAGTTCACGTGGTGCGATTCTAAAATCGAACCAAGAGGAAAAAAAAAAGTTCACGTGGTCCGATTGATCGAACTACGCTGTCGAACCACGTGGCCTGGAGGTTCGATTTTTATTCAAAATCATTTAGGCTTTAAGGGTTTTATAAATTTGGTTGGTTTAAATTTGGAACATTAAACGCTGGGGTTCCTGTGTCCAACACCTCAATTACATACTATGTATAAATAACAAAGATAAATTATTGAGGTTGAGGTTTAATTTAGTGTAATATAATAATTTTACTTGAGTTTTTCATTCGCTCTATAAGTAGTAAGGTAATACAAACAAGCTTTTTATTTGTCTGTATATTATATTGTTGTAACAATATTATAAACGTTATAAATTAAAGACGTAAAATACATTTTACATTTACAATAATAAGATATGCAAATAAATATGTCCGACTCTCATTTTCAATACTTGATAAGATCGTGGCGATAATTAAGATGTTTTCTCCTCAGTAATCAAGCAAGTAAAAATGACAAACTAAATGAACGACATACTAAATAAAAACTTATAAAAAACTACATTATCAAAGCTTGCTTTTATCCTAAGTAAGAATAAAAGCAAGCTTTCTCACTTGGAAGAGGGCATCGTACTTCCTTAATTCGGCCCTTTTCGAAGCATCAAAGAAAAGAAGATGATTTAGACCTGAGTGATTTTTCATTTACGCTGCCAAACGAAACGTGCAAGTTGCCCAACATTTCCGCACTCTACGGTTGGCGTATTCTACGAACGGCGACCTCTACGTTTCTTGCTCTCTACGACCGGCGAGCTCTACGATTCTTGCTTTCTACGATAGGCGAGCTCTACGATAGTTGCTCTCTGCGTTCGGAGCGCTCTACGATCAGCGACCTGTATGTTTTGCACGTTTTATGCTTGTCTTACGTATAATTTTGAAGTGATTTACAATTGAAGTGCTCTACTTTCCCAAGTTTCATTGAAAGCGAAAATAATAATAAAAAAACATGCAGAACTGCAGTTCCAGTAAACTGAAAATGTGACATTTTATCTATCAAAGTGAACACAATTTACAATGGCTAATACGATAAATTAAACGAAATAAATAAAATTAGCTGTTTCATTTGCTTATCGAGTCTGATTTTTTTTTTGTGGGTGAACAATAGATTTTAGTTCTTATACCAAGCATATCTAACATACAAACTGCAAAGGCACATTTATCCAGCATTCGAACGAAAAAGAGTAAAAATTGCCGTCAACGATATAAATCACGTCACTTACACACTTTAAAAGCTCGGTTTGAGTAATGGCTCCCTTTTACTGCGGGACTTCGAGACTCAAACAGGGCCTTTGAATCTGTCCTGTTATGTTGATTTTCTTTGTGGGATCCAAATGAGAAACAATGTACAAATAAAAAAGTATTACTGCCGCAGTTTTAGGTTACATTAGGTTAAGTTAGATTTATTCCGATACAGTTACAAATTATGATTTTGTATTTTAGTGAAAAATACCAATTTTTAAAAATGATCAACAAAAGTAATGTATTTTAAATAAATAAACGGGTAACTCACGTTTGATATAATCAGTCCAGTCCGATTCAAGTTTTGGTCGCGTGCGATGATCTTTTTCAAGGAGAGTGCTAAACTGTGAAAAACTTTGTGTAAAAGACTGGCTATATCAAACGTGAGTTACCTGTGTATTTACTTAAAATGTGTAATAATCACGTTAGTTTTCATACTAATAATAACATAACTGTCCCTTCAAAACACAATCAGTTTCTGTATATCTTTAGTTTTTGTCTTGTAAATAAGTACAATAATATAGATTTTATCTATCTATCTACCAATGTGTTTTGATTTAAAGGACAATATTCTCATCAAAATTACGTGGCAAATAGATTAATTAATATTCTCTTCGTGTTCTTCAAAAAGCTTGCATGCTTTGCTGATCTCACCACTCTATACTTCTATTAGAATGTATAGAAGTGTACAATGTGCATGTGATCTTTTCAACCTCCGACCAAAAAAAGGGGTGTTATATGTTTGACGTCGATGTCTGTCTATCTGTCTGTCTGTCTGTCTGTGGCGCCGTAGAGCTCAAACGGATGGGCCGATTTCGATGCGTTTTTATTTATTTGAAAGTTAATATCCGTGCGGATGTTCTTAGCTATGTTTGGTTAATATCGATTCAAGATAACCGTCTCCACAAAATGGCGGATAGATTTTTCTTTACAACCTACTTCAATATGGGTATCAAATGACAGGGCTTCACTAATAACTACTATACACTATAAACAAATCAAAACCAAGATGGCCGCCACCACAAAATGGCGAATTACATTATTTTTTTCAGTACTGCCTCAATATGGGTATCAAACAAAAGGGCTTGACTAGTAGAATACATTGCACTATGAAAAATTTCAAATCCAAGACGGCCGCTTCCACAAAATGGCGAAATACATATTTTTTCACAACTCCCTTATTATGGGTATCAAATGAAAGGGCTTGACTAGTGGAATATTGTACAGATAACAAATCCGAGGTATTTTACATAAATACACGGGTAACTCACGTTTAATATAGTCAGTCCATATATATTAAACGTGAGTTACCCTACCCGTGTATTTATGTAAAATGTGTAATAACTACGTTAGTTTTCATACTAAAATCCGAGGTAGTCGGGAGTTAATCAAAATTTTTAATTTTGTTTTTGATATCACTCAATAATTACTAACATTTTTAATACAGTAATGGTGGAATACTCTATTCTCAGTGTCTACCGTTTTGCAGAGGTAGTCGTGACAAAATCAGCTATCCCATTTATAAAAAATATACTTTGAAATTTCAAAAATGTAATCACCCGACACGGTGCAATGAAGAGTATAATCCACTTCCTTCAAAGGCAACAAGTGTGAAGAGAAAGATAAAAGTGGATAAAAGCATAATTATGTAAATTGTTTTCAACTTTTTATCCTTCTTTGAGTTCCATTCGATGAAAATAAAAATATGATAGGACGAGTCACTGACGCGTTGTTGGAGAAATTTCTTTTGACGATAGCTACATTAAAAAAAATTGCAGTCATAGAGACTGCCGATAGAGGTGAAAACTAATAACTCAGAATTTGATAGTTCATTTTGGAAAATACGCGGGTGAAATCGTAGGGTGCTGCTTGTTTGTCAAATCAATCAATCTTCATCAAATCGTCGTCAATTTTTTTTTTTTTACAATTTATAGTGACAAGATGAGCTGGACATGTGCCTGATGGTAAGCAAAATGCCAGCCACATAACAGCACAGTGATACGCAGCTACTGGAACATGAAGAGTCCAAATAATTACCTAGCACTGCACTGCGCTCGTCACCCAGAGATCTAAGGTATTATATCTCTAAGCCCTGTAATTTCTCTGGAAACATTGCCCTTCAAGCTGGAACACAGTAATGTTTGCACATTACTGCTTGGCGGTAGAATAACTGGCAAAGGTGTGGTACAGTCCGCGAGGTATAAACTGAGCTTTGCATTTGTGTGACTGTACATGGATAGTGTAGGTGTGACAACCGGCCTTAGGCGCGGCGCCATTTTCGCCCGGTAAAAACAGGTTTAAACTGATTTTGGGTAACCGGCCTGAGGCGCGGTGCCATTCTGTCTCGCCGCGCTCCTGCTGCACTTCACCTCTTGTACAGACTGCAGCGTGACGTGTTTAATATCATTTTGTTTTTTATTTGATATAAGTGTTAGTACAATTGATGCCAACACAAATAAGCGCAAAATACGGAAACCATTAAATAGCCAAGTTAAATAAATTTTGTGTAATATAAATAGCTATTTTAAAGACATGAACGATAAAGATATGTCAAGTGTGACTACATCAGCCCAATTGGTATCGATATCGACAGGAATTCCACTGTCAACTGTTAAAAGAGTCTTATTGGAAGGTAAACGTGTTTTGAAAGATGGAACCAAATTCAAATCTCCGAAAAAGACCAGATGCAGGAAAAATATAATAATCATAATAATAATCACTGTGCTGTTATGTGTCAGGCATATTGCTTACCATCAGGCACATGTCCTGATCGTCTCGTCACTCTTTATTTAAAAAAAAACATTGATGATTTTAATAAAGCAGTAATCCGTAGAACAATTCATAATTTTCACATTACTGACAAAGAGGTGCCAACAATGAAAAGAATTCATGAAAAATTAAAGGCTGACATTAACTATCCAGGATTAATATGGTCATTGCGAAAAAAAGTATCTCTTTTAGGATTCAAATGGTCAAGGACAGAGAATAACAGAAAATTTTTAATGGAAAAGCATGAGATCCTTCACCTACGTATAACTTATTTACTTAAAATTTCCGAATACCGTATTCAGGGCAGGCCTATCGTTTATACTGATGAAACATATATTGACACCACTCACACTTCATCAAAATCATATTCAGATGGCAGCACTTCTGGTTTGAAGAAACCTATTTCTAAAGGAAATCGATTGATAATCGTTCCTGCCGGCGGCGAGGACGGTTTCATACCAAATGCGCTGCTGATGTTTAAAGCTAATCAAAAAAGTGGTGATTATCATAACAATATGAATACAGAAAACTATACAAAATGGTTACAAACGCAATTAATTCCCAATTTGAAGCCCAATAGCGTTATTGTAGTTGACAACGCATCTTACCACAATTCGTTAAAAAATCCCGCTCCCAACTCAAATAGTCGCAAACAAGATATGATTGACTGGCTCAAGTTACGCAATATCGATCACTCAATATCCATGCTTAAACCACAACTTTATCAATTGATACTGCATAATAAACAACGATTTATTGAATATAAAGTTGACACCTAATTAAGAGAACATGGTCACAGCGTTCTTCGTCTACCACCCTATCACCCAGATTTCAATCCGATTGAAAATATATGGGCAATGATAAAAGGATATGTCGCGAAAAAAAACGTGTCAATGAATATGGATACAATAATGAGGTTAGCAAATGAAAAAATTGAAAGTATCACTGTACAGGAATGGAAAATGTTTGTGACCATGCAATAAAAGAAGAAAAAAAGTTTCATGGATACGACGCCGTTATTGACAATTTAACGGAAAGATGCATTATTAAAACAAACGATACATCAGACGAGAGTGAAAATGATAACGAGAGTGATAAAGAAAGTGACTATGGTGCAATGTCTGGTGTAGAAGATGTGTAGTTATTTTGTCTTTCAAATTGAATTTTTAGTAATAATCACACAATAATATGTACTCATCAGTCAAATACACAGCTGGACTTTATTTTATCACTTGAGTTTTATTTTATTTTAATACTAGAATACTTCTCCGACTTATGTTATGCCTTAAGTACCTACCTAAAATATAATGATATTAATTTTTAAGAGTTTGTTGTCTGACTGTACTTTTGGTGATCACTCACACTAATGCAAAGCTCAGTTTATCCCTCGCGGACTGTATTTCCCCAGACGGACCCTGCTAAGAGCCCTACCACTACACAAAAAATAAGTCTTCTAAGCTTCTGGCCATCTAAATTAGAAGGACATCTAGATCTATGCTAGCGCATGGCATAGTGCTAACCACTCAGGTGTTAACGCAATACAAAGCCATGGTCTCGAGTTCACTCGACGATTTCTATCATTTACGAGCGTGAATTTCCCGTGATCAAAAGTAACCAATTTGCTATTCCAGTCTAACTTTGTGTTTCACAGTTCAACCAAGTCTGTTTAGCTCTTCTGACGTTACAGTTAGTTTTGGTTCCCCAAAAATGCATAATTGTATATTATTAGAAAGAAAACAAAAAACACAAACAAATACGTGAAAAAGAAATCAATTAACTAATGATAATTTTGCATAATTTTGTTTGTGACTTCAATTTGCAATTGAGCAATGAATTTAAAGGAAAACATTATTGAAAACATAAAAATTTAAAGATCAAACAGAACCAGATATAGGTATTTAGCGAGTTACCGCTAATAGTTTTGTTATCTTTATCGCTGCAGAGGACGAGGCAAACAGCGAACTTCGTCTGACCAAAATTAGTTCTAAGGAGATAATAGTTAGCAATTTAATCCCTTGCTCTGTGAAGTTTCAATTTCAATAATTCCCGTGACTTTAGCTTCGATGAATAGATGAGCGTTATTATAGAGAACACAGTAGGTATTTAAAAATATAGGCCAATTTTTTCTAATAAAGGCTCTTGTTAAATACTGCTATAGAATGTAGTGTTATTGTTTTTCGTGACTGTTATAAAATTACGATATTTACTTAATGCCATACTTAAGGATTTGAAATTTGTTATAGTGTATAGTATTTTACTAGTCAAGCCCTTTCATTTGATACCCATATTGAGGTAGGTTGTGAAGAAATATTTTGTCCGCCATTCTGTGGAGGCGGCCACCTTGCATCGATATTAACCAAACATAGCTAAGAACATCCGCACGGATATTAACCTTCAAATAAAAAAACCGCACTGAAATCGGTCCATCCGTTTAAGCTCTACGGTGCCACAGACAGACAGACAGACATCGACGTCAAACTTATAACACCCCTTTTTTTGGTCGGAGGTTAAAAACAGTAAATATTTTTTCTTTATTTGAACTTTACGCGCAAGCTTCAAACCTGTTCGTTTGAAATTTAAATATTATGAACTAATAACATCATTAAAGCCTTTTAACACCATTATGACTGATGGGTTTAAGCGGGGGTACAATTTTTAGGCCAAAATTAACTATGCACTTATTTAAGCCCATAGCAGCCTTGACACAGTTTTTGCACCATCTCTCACATCTCTATATCAACGGAACAACAAGTCAAAAAGGATTTATGAATACGGGATACGATGTTAAGCAGTTTATATATAAAGCTTCTATCAGTCACATAATCTTTTATTATACGAGTAAGGTGAGTTGGTGAAATGGGAACACACGTATTGTAATGGTATTTATTGTATGTAATTCAGCCATGCTCTCACAAAATACATTGTAGGTTACGCAGAGTACTTGTTTAATGTTTCCAATGAAATTACAGGGCAAAGAGATAAAACACCTTATATCTATGTGAATATTTTGGACATGTCGCTCGTATTGACCCTGACAGCCTTGAGAAGCTTATGGTGGTCGATAAGGTCGATGGCAAAAGACCACGACCACGTAGGTCGATCACCTACCCGTTGGTCAGATCTGGTAAAGACACTCACTGGATTACCAATAAACGAAGCTCTTAGGACCGCCGAGGACAGAAAGACTTGAAAGAGCATGGTGCAACGGGTGATCAATACCTCAGACTAGACGCGACATTCAGCAATGAAGATAACGACTGAGAAGAAGAAGAAAATCTATGGGTAACGAGCGCTGTGCAGTGCTAGGTAATTATTTGGACTCTTCATGTTCCAAGTAATGTATTGTTAGTATCAGCTAAAATGAAAATGTTTTTTAAAGGCAAGCCATACTGATAAAAGTGACGAGGCTCTAGTTAGGTTCCGGTTGCAAAGCCTTAAACATTGCCGTTAGATCGCTTGGCTTTCAGTAATTTATCATATAGGTGCGCTTTGGGAAAAGTGATCAGGAATTACATTACTTAATTGCACCCTCTCTCTTCTACTATCAGCTATTCAGATGAATAAGACCCATGCACAATCGGTTTCTAATAGAAATTCTGAATATTTGAACTATGCATTCAGAATACACAATTGGGTTGACGACGGGGTCGAAAATACACCATTCAAAAAAGCTTCTCAGGTAGATTCTGGAAAAATATGGCATGAGTATTTTTTGTTTTATAAAATTATTAAACATTGACAGAGATATAGATATTGAGAGCTGTAAAAAAACAAATGTATTTCGCCCTTTTTTGGTAGCGACCATCTTGGATTTTAAATTTGTCATAGTTCTCAGTATTCTACTAGTCAAACCCTTCATCACACTTCCGGAGTAGGGGTTTGTGACGTCACTCTATAGTAAAAATCGTACCATAACGTGAGGTTACTCGAAACTTCTAAGCAATGTATCTTCGACATTTTTATTTGTGAAATGTAAGAAAAAATACGTGTAATATTTTTTAATAATCTTTCGCACGGAAAAATAGTTACACTTGATGAGGTACTTAAGTCTGTATCTCTCGATGGTATACTCTGAGTGGTTTGAAAAGTCTGTAGTAAACAGGTATTTTCTTAGTAGGTGTACTCTATCTTAGGCTGCGATATTGCTTAACAGTTGAGCTATTCGGTTTATGATAGACAGCTCATGGCGGTTGGAAACACAAAACGGAGAATGGGGCTGTGTGGCATATTACTGTTGAGGCTTATATCCTGCAGTGGACGAATGTGGGTTGATTATGATGAAGCAACTCATAGTAAGCTTTTATAATTGTATCTAAACATGAACAACAATGTTTTTTATTAATCCTTGACTACCTCGAATTTGTACAACATTCTACTAGCCCTTTCATTTGATACCCATATTGGGGTAGTAGTGAAAAAAAAATATAATTCGTCATTTTGTGGTGGCGACTATCTTGAATCGCTATTTACCAAACATAGCTAAAAACATCCTGACGAAAATTTACGTTCAAATAAAAAAAAACACATCGTAATCAGCCCATCCGTTGGAGCTCTACGGTGCACAGACAGGCACACACATAGACGACAGACAGACATGGACGTCAAACTTATAACATCCCTTTTTTGGCCAGGGGTTAAAAATCAATGTAGGATAACAAGTAATCAATGGGGATTTTAGAATTGATGAGTAAATCAAGCGCTAACCACAACAAGACCAAATCGATTAGGTAATTAATGGTTAATCCGAACATGATGCAAACAAAATAACAACCGCTTCGCATCTGTTCGTTCGAATTAGTGTTACTCACAAACATAATAATACTTATACTAAGCCAGATACCGCAGAGTTTGTTACTATTTATTTTGTTTTATAATTTATAAAGAGAGTCGTTTTGAGGATAGATGAGACACTATACGAAAGGCAGCTATTAGATATTAGATAGGAATTGAAATCGTAAAGCCGAGAATAAGACTAGGTAATGTGTTATGAGGAAATCTATGTTTATCCGAGGTGGCAAAGTGGCTAGAAGGTACGATTCACATACGTGAAATTGTTTGTTCCTATCATGCATTTTTTCATGAACATGTACAAGTTTTCCATCCCCACCCGCTTTAACAGTGAAAGAAAAAATTGTGAACTGAATGAAATGAATGAAAAACTGTCAGGTTTCAAAAACATTTCAAAGTTATGCATTATCAGCTAGCCCACAGAAGGCCAGTGTGGTGCATTATGACCTTTACGCGCTTCTTGCAAGAGAAAGCATATTATAGTTGTAACTACTTGCGTCTATTAAGTAAAGTTTTTTTCCGTAAGCCGTATTACAATCGACTTAAAGAAATATTTTTTTATCAAAAGTTTCAATTGATCAAAAATGTAACTTTAACCACAACAGCAACCATATAAATAAACTTTTAGGTATCTTATACCTTTAAACGAGCAATTCTTGTAGGTATATATATACATATATATATAGAATCTGAATCTCGGAAACGGCTCGAACGATTTTCATGAAATTAATAATAATAATAAAAACTGTTACATAAACATTGGAATGCGACGGTAAATTTCGCGAAGTCGCGCGACAGTATTTTAGCTCAGTCGAGAAGTTGGGTGGTCATAACATGGTAGGTCCGGGTTCGAATCCAGCCAGCCGCCTTTCTTTTTTCAAGTTCTTATTTTTTAAGAAAATCTGTATGTATCTAAGTAACCGAGCTTTGCTCGAGTCACCCAGGTACTATATATTTAAACACTAAATTCTCTCCATGGTACAAGAATATTTCAAAATTATGCATTATCAGCTACCTCACACAAGGCTAGCGTGGTGCATTATGAAGTTCACCAGCCCCTTGCGAGAGAAATCAGTTTACAGTGTAGCTATCTGAGCCTAGTTTGAACTAGCGACTTACTATTGGGAATTTAAGAAATGCGATTACAAAACTAAAGAACTTAGCATTATTTGATAAAATGTCATCAAGTCATCGAGTTAGTCGTATCTATAATCGTCTGTGGTACAATTAGTCACGTGATTAGCCGCCGAATGCGCGATTAGCGGTTGATGTAATTACAAGGTGGATTGTTTTGTATGGTTAATGAGCGCAATGGCTTCCTGTTCCACATACATTCCACAAATTCACAGTAATAATGCATAGTTATCATCACGGTTAGTACCAATTTGCAAGATCTTTCTTTATAACTGTTATAACAAGTGACATAGTGTTAAATAAAACAAATGAAGTGGCATGAATGTTTTACACACTTAAACACGCTTGAACAGAGACACACACAAATATATAAGTATACTCGCACATGCACGCACACATACATGTAATTTTCTCTTTGTACATGGTTTGTTCTTAACTAGGTACATATATGTTATATGCTTTCAAGTACCTATGCTTTGTTTAGGTATGTATGTGGTACGTGTATGCGCAAATATAAATAATGAGTATGCTTGGATTAGTAGAACCCTGTGCCTTTTGTGCTCACCCAAAGTTGGACAGGTAGTAAAGGTTATCTGAAAGTTATATAATGTCATAAGCCCGTATAGGTAGGTATCTATTGGAAAAACGTAAATTTATAAAAGCTTTTGTAGCTTGTAGAAATGATGTTTATTCAAGTCAAGAAATGACGTATGAAATAGTAATCTAGTCTATAGTCTAATATAATGTTATGTGTAATATTCATGCGCAAAACTTACATTTATGCACTTCTGTAAGTTTAAAATTAATCCGATAGGTAATTACTGCCAGAAAGAATATAATATGTTTGTACGCAGATGCATCCAGCCTCATCCTCATTAATTTATCATGTTATGAAGTTGATACATTACAACAACAAGTGTTTCACGGAAATCTGCTATTATAAATAAATAACTTCATTTTTTACCTGACTTCAATTCGTCAGATTTTTTTTTAATTGGCTCTCTCCGTTTAGAAACTACAATATAAGTTTTGTCAAAAATCATAAAAATACTACATTTTGTAATAAACAAAGGATTGCTATGGCTAGCTTTTGCCCCAGGAAACTGTAAGTAGTAGTATGTAGTTCTGATTTTTCTCTTATTTTGCGCCTCAGCTCACTTACTAAACTTTTGGCCTTAGTTTCTTAATTGTCCATGGCCTCCACAATACATTGTCTGTGGAGACAAATGTAAATTTTACCATCGTGGAAAATCGGTGGGCAAATTTATACGTAGGTAAAAGAAGGATAAAAACAATAAACAAAACATAGTAACTAAATATGTTTTTTCGCAGACCTGACTATCTCATTGGAGCAGAGCGCTTAATTGGCTTTCTAATTAAATTGAAGTCAGTTGTTTTTTCAAAGAAAAACAATTGAAGTCTCAAAAAAAAATGAGAAGAGCGTAAGCTACAGTACTAGACTATTTGAATCAGAGATCTATCCTGAACTTATGTTACAAGACTAAGAAGCTTCTAGACACTGCTTCGTGGCAAATTGTTAGATCTTACGTTACATGTTTGCTTAGAGCACCAACTTTGTCTTAAGGGAGGTATTTTGACAAGGTTGAAGATGTTACTTGAAATTTCTGAGTGACAAATAACTTCGCTACTTAGTCTGATTTACGGCTTTAGGTCCTTCGTCTACTTTAAACAGCTATTCCTTACGTATAACTTGAAGAAAACTAACTTAGTGTGGGATGAGCTAACAAATTCTATAGATATTGGAATAAACCTTAGTAATCAAACACAGTCAAGCTACAATTACCTTAGTAAATACATAAATCTCACGAAAATTAGAAATTCGAAAGGTTAAATGTTTGTTTGTTTAACCACGTTGGAATCATCCATAAAATCCATATACATCAATGGATATACCCGCCCAAACTTCAGGTGCACGGAGTCACGCTATCGTTGGGAAGGGTGACCTCACTCTTTACGTTTTAGTCGGTGTAGGAAGCAGTGAACGCCGAACGTTTATACCCATCACAATTCGTTGTCAACAACCAAAATAAGTAGAACCGCAACATACCCCGCCGCTAGTGATTATAGGGGTCAAGTAGATTGGTAGTTGTAAGCCACTCATGCTGCACACAGAGACGCAGTTTGTTAACAACTCAAGGTGCTCAGGGCACATCTTATAGTTGGAACGGAAGGAACGAAAGGTTGTAATTTTATATTTATAAAACTGGCTATGATTTTTTTTAAGTAAAAGCTTATTTTGTCGCACCGCACATAGATTTTCCCATAAGCTGTACCTACCTAAGTGAGGTTAATTTGTCATACTGTAAGGTGGTACCCGAGTGAGAAGGAAATAAGAATTTAAAAATATACTTACCTAAATTTTTCTAACTTGTTCTTTCTTTCTAACTTGGATAAATGGGTTATCCTACTTATACAATCCATAATAATACTAACAAACACATTTAATTCTGTTAAAAGTACTGTGTTCTTATAATTCACGAAAATTAATTATTGTGAAAAATATAATTATGGTTGAAAAATATAACAGGTTTACTAATCTAAACTACCTTTTTTTTATGTGGGGGAAATACTTTTAGTTATGCCCACCATGCAGGGACATGGGGTATGTCGGGCTCGGTACCATGGGAGTAAACATGGTGCCCCTACCGACAAAAACCCCCACAGGTTTCTCCGACATGGCCAGGGTCAGGGTCGCGGGGTCACTTTTCGCACTCCCTTCAACGACCATGACCCACCTGCCATCGCCCTTGCGGGCCCGCCTCGCGGGGGATGGGCATCCACACCCCCGCATTTGGATCCAGCGACGCGCCGGAAACCACCAGAGCGTCACCTCCTCGGGAAGGCCTATCCCTAGGTAGGGCATCAGACGGCCCTTGACGTCCGACGCCCCAGGCTTTCCAGTAGAGATGGAGTGCGAGCCTGAGTGTGCCTTCAGGCTCTCCTCCGTGTCCGCTTCCGCCTCAGTGAAGGAGCGAGAGGTTTTCGGGTGTGCTCCTCCACCTCACACGATCTCTCACTGTCAAGCATCACGGCGAAGATGGTTGACAGCGAGAGGCCCGCCCTCACCACCGCGGCTAGGGATAGCCGCGGTTCCGCCTGTTGTCCTTCCACTGAGCATTCTGCTAATCAGAGTGCTCGTGGAGGACCCTCATCTGGAAGACTTAGGAATTTTACTTGGTCGATATATCGGCCGAGTAACCTTCCCAAGTTTTCCAGCCCCCCTCCCAACCTCTACACGCAATGATCAAGGGGTGAGGAGCGCGTGTAGTAGTTCCCAGCGCCGGCCGGGATTCGCCATTACACAACAAGATGCCACCGAGGCAAGTTGTTGTGTGATGCCCAGGGTGCACCACGTGGAGGTTCCCGAGCCACGCACCCCTAACCTAAACTACCTACATCAACCACATATAAATTACCCATAGATCCATAAACGATTTTATTTATAGTTTAGTCAACCTCTAACAGCAAAAAAATATTTACCCTTTATGCATAAAATATTAAACATTTAACGCTAAAACTATATCATAATATCTCTTCTAATAAGGCTCAAGAGTGCGTTAAAGCACTTAAACTTAACGAAAGTGCTAACTAACTAGTGTAAGTGAAAGGCTTCACCTAACCTTTCGTAACATTGACGCTAGAACTAATAAGTACGTGGATGTGTATAATATAATTAACATTTTTCTGTCATACTATCATTAAAATATTATTTATACAAAAATAAACTGTCAATAATTAATGAATATGATCCATCAAAGTTCCCTTTTCTATCAAGAATGAGAGTTTTAGTAAAACAAAAAGAGGGAGTTGCAAATGGTTGACTTCATACTAATTAGCCTTAATTTACGTAAAATTTGTAGTAAAAATTATCTTTCATTTCTCGTTTCTTAGTTCTTGTAGTATTGTATTTAGGGTACTTGTAGTATATTTAATCTTTAATATTTTTCTACATTTTTCTAAAGATTTTTTTATTTTTATTTTCTTATTTTCCATTTCTATCAAATACAGCGATTAGCTAGTATAAGAAGTATACTTCTTCTATTAGCTACTCGCGGTTGTGTTAAAGCTTTAATTTTGTGTATTGCACTTGTTATTGTGTATCTATTATTAAATGAATAAATATATGAGATATGGATCGTAGTGGTTATATGTATTGTATATGTATGTCCTCTTCGCACTTAAACGTTAAAATACTGATTATTGTAGTGTTCATGTCCCATTTCTATGCGTTGAGTGTTTCAAGCATCAAAGAGAAATACACAACAGCACATTTTCATTAATAACTCTCAAGAGACGAGTTCGAACAATTTTCAGTCCACATTGCAATAACTTTCATAGACGTTGACATTTCAACTTTGGTATTAGCTTTTGGTGCTAGTACATCATAGAGCGCCCTTGATATTCTGTCTGCAGACAGTCTGAATTACTCAAAACAAAACAGATATACCAAAGTACTAAAAACTCATTGAATAAATATCTAATAATAAGGAATTGAAGTGGCTAAATAAAAAATGTGTTTTTTTGAATAAAATTACTTTTTTGTTCGGAATACTTATTATTATTTTCGTATGTTTTCCCTTTTTTGGACTAAAATAGTTCCTTTTTATGTAAATTAAATAAGCATACGTTTAGCCTTATGATGTTTGAAAATAGTTTCGTCAAATATTATAAGTAGTTTAGCCAGTTCAATTCTGAGTGTGCGATATTATGACATGTTATGGTAACAGCTACTCTTATGCTGTATGGCACTGTGCCGTTATGGGCATACGTTTATTCACCCTCAGGCGTAAGTCTTGTTCGTTCGGTCAGTCTATATTACTAAAAAAATAAACTTATCTGATATGAATATAAAATAAAAACTTCATTCTTACTTTATCTTTTATAATGGACAGAACTATTGGAACTATAAGAAAATTAAATACATAATTAGAGGAATCTTGTACATTGTTGTGTACATTAGTGCCTATATACAGTAAGATTATATTCTATTTCAGGAATAGCTTTCTTATCCACACTGTAAATAACTGAAACTATAAAGTTAAGCATGAAAAAACTTTTTGGACATAATTTATTTTTCTATCAAGCTTATTGCATTACAGTTAAGTACGTTTTTTTTAAATAAAGAGTGTCGAGAGGAGGATGACATATACCTGATGGTAAGCAACATGCCTGCCACATAACAGCACAGTGACACGCTACTATTGGAACATGAAAAGCCCAAATCATTACCTAGCACTGCACTGCGCTCGTCAACCAGAGATCTTAGATGTTGCATATCTACGTTAACTAAACTAAACCAATTTATTGAACTGTTGTTACTGATAGACCAAGATTCCAGAGACGCCAGACGTCACATTTTTTCTGACTAACGAATTGTGGACGATTGAGTTATGTTAGTGCGTAGGTTCCTGCTAAGAACGCATGCCTACCCACTAGCTTTTATTTACGGGAATTTAAGTCATAATATTGAGAGTTAGCGTCTAAAACGGCACGTGAAATGTATCTCGGAGTATTAGCGACTTATTTTTAAGAGTACTGCCCATAATATACGTAAATATCAGTTAAAATAACTTACGTGAAGTAAGTAATTTTTGTATTTATATCAATTACCTGATATGGCCTAACAAGTTAGCGGGTATACAACATACATGTGTTCTTAGTACATACAAACACTACCTACTCAAACTTTCACACTTCGTCAGTCAGAAAATAGGTGACGTCTGGCGGCTCTGGAATCCTCTATATGATTTAAATTTCACGTCATATTACAATTTTGATAAGTGTGTCACGTTCAAAAACTTTTGTTTAAAATTGTTCCTAAGGTATTAAATATTCTAGTTTCAAGTAAAAGTTTTTGAAACTAATATTAACATGCAATTACAAGTTGTTTGAAACGAGTATGGTATCTTTAAACTTTGAGAAACATTTCACTTTAAGTTTTTTAGGAAAGACTTCGTAGAAACTTTGTTGTGTAGTTTTAATAAAATACAATCATAATAAATCTAGTATAAAAATATTATAATAGAATGTGCGTAAGCTACTAAGACACATACAGGGGCAATTAAGAAAACAAGCAGATTTTAATATTTTAACTCAACGACCACTCCAAATAATTTATAATTATTTTAAAGCATGATGAAGGTTTCATGCAAGTACAAATAAATGTCCTTCCTCGTAAAAAAATGATAATAAATGAAAATAAAGTACCAAATATAGAACTCAGAGAAGACATAGAAAATGCATAAACTTTGTTAGTATTTTTTTGTTATAATTATAGATTACATAGCTCAAGGCACAATGAAAACAGGTGCAGATTTACACATTTCTTTAAAAAAAGAACTCATTTTAGAATATTAGACATTTTTAAAACTTTTTAAACAAGTTACTTGGCTTGGTCTTTCTAAAAACTTTCATATCTATTCATGTTAGGCTGTTATAAGCCCTTTTCTATTTTCTGTTATAAAAGTGTCGAAAGTAAAACTCCTATAAACTGCTTGAAATTATTTTATGTTCTAATATTTGCCTACGATTAAAACGAAGAGAAGCGAAAATCATTCAAAAGAGATTGCAATAAAAGTGATACGTAAAAAGCACAAAATATAATGTGAAACATGACTATTGGCTGTAGCAGGCTACCAGGAAAAAGTAAATAAAAGGAAAAGATAAATATGAAATACGACTCCAGATAATGGATAGCTTTGTGAACCAATGAAACGGTTAAAGTCACGGTTCAAATCCCGTTCGAGGTCATAAACATTTCGCCCTAAAATTGGAACTCATATTCCAAAATTCACAATCACAAGCAAATTCAACACATAGCTTGTTGTCTGCTTAAGCCCTCTCTGTTTCTATGCAAATGAATCGATGGTATTGAATATGTATGCAATGGAAACAGTGCTTTTTCGATGACCTATTACGTATGTAGGTGCATGCGATATGTTATAGCGGTGTGTATTTTTGATAGTTGGTTGTTCCATTTTTATGTTAATATTTGCTATAAAATTTACATAAATATTAGTGGGCTACACCGCTCGGAAACCAATTTAGCAGTATGTATGGGAAGTTGCATATTACATTGGCAAACAAAAACCAAACAGCTAGCGAGTTTTGTACATAGACAGCAACATTTTTGACGTGACAACGTCTAATAAATCGATGAAAGCTGGCTGTATGCACGAAAAAGTGTCCCGTTATGTCCCGTTACGTTCATTGTCCCGTTACGCTCATTGTACGCTTGCGTCGTATCTATCAATGTTTTGTTAAATGACGTTGTCACGTAAAACTATCGTCCGTAAACCAACCAAATTTACAGACAACGATTCTTGTGCAGTGTATTGTGCAGGTTCTATTAAATTATTATCATCTACTTATTACACATTATGATTTTTTTTTAACGTTTTTTAAATAAATTTATGTAGTCACTCCAATACTTTGACAATATTTTTTGTCCTTTATGATGTGATGAGTTCTAACTATTTAATATGTTTAAAACTTGACTGTAAGATATAAAGATATACCAAGGATCATTCTCTCAGAATGTGACTTCCAAGACTGCATTTGTAATTGTAAGCACAGCGCACGTTTTGCAATTTTCCGCACAACTTGAGTTTGAATAGGAAACGTATTTTACCAAAATGGGACACATTTACTTAGAATTGTTACTATTTTAGGATAAATATATTTATTTTAAATTTTTATTATTTTACTATTAGTAATGGCCTGAAATGTCCTAATACTGGGCAAAAACCTCCCACTCTCTTTTGTACTTTAACCAGTATTTACAAAGATATATTTATGGGTAGATGATGTCCAGCCATCGCATAAATTGCAAATTAAGTGCTTCTCAAAAGTTCTGCATACCCGAAAAGAGTAATATTGGTGGCACAAGTATATTTTATAAGATATTTACCGTAATATATATTACTCACGTGTATTTCTCACGTTTCGCATATAATAGTAGGGGAGCCCAAGAGGGGATTTCGGGATTTACTCCAGCGCGGCAGATTAATATACAGCTGGAAACCTTGTGCCCGGTAAAGTACCTCAACCGAATATGAGCATCATATATAAGGCCGATTAGGAAAACGATTAGGAAACAACGTCTTATAAATTGGTTTGCCGGGTGACACTTCAAGAAACTGCGTTACGCTCCGCTCGCGTTATGCGCTCACAACGAGAGCGAGTGAGAGGCACGCGCCCCTTCCACTCAGGCATGGTTAGCCCGCCTAAGAGCGAGAGAGACAGACATAAAAAGTGAAAGGCACGCGTCCCTTCCGTAAAATTATTTTACCACTCAAAGTCGTTGTCACGTAAAACTTTCGCCCGTATACCGACTTTACAGGCAACCAATTTTAACCAAAGAGATAATTACATGCTAAGAAGTGTATATTCCACTAATCTGACAATTCGAGAGTGACACAAAGAAAGGGGAGGGCTTCAAAGTTATTAAAAAAATATTTCAGCATTCTCGTGCGTGGTTATTTTATTTTAAAGGAACTTATTCAAGGATAACGAAAAATATTATATCCAAGGATTCCACAAGCCGAATTAACAAAAATTAATAGCTAATTAGCTCATAAAGCTAATTTTTCATATTTAAAATTCTACAGCCGCGCCCCCCTCAAATGAATAGGTAACATTGTTTAACATTTTTTTCTTCTTATTACCTAAGCTTTGCAATCTAATAGGTCTCTATGACGCTCGAGTAACTCCCCGTTTAGCATCGTGGGCTCCCCTACCACAAGAAATGAATTAAAAACTTAAAAAAAATTATATATTTTAACATGTTAACAATTTAAAGAACCAAAGTACGCATTCAAAATTAAAATTTTCCGATATAATAAAAATAGTCTTGTTAGTAAAATTTCCACCCGTTAAAACACAATTGGCAGTCATAGGAACTGCCGATAGAAGTAAAAACTTGAATTTACTTCTATCGGCAGTTCTTTTTATCAGAATTTGAAAACTTAATTTGGAAACTACGCGGGTGAAACCGGAGTGCGTGGCCATGAGCATGGCCATCTAGAAATGCTGACGTATTTCTGGATAGCCAATGGGAAATGCTGACGAATTTGTAGACGGTCAATGGTCTTGAGTTTACCCGAAGATTTCTTATCATTCCCGAGCGTGACGCTGGAATTCAATTCACAGCCCACGAAAAAATTTGTCTGTGGTGCGCCAAAAGAAGTTTTCACTTCAAAAAACATAACCCTTCTTGCAGTCGGGTAAAAAAAACATTTTGTAATTTTCGTGAATATTCTAAGGGAACAAAATATATAACAGATATTATCCCCTTTTGTACACGGATATCATCAATTAAGGATAATTTCAGCGGAGATAAAGCAAGGTTATATTGATCACGTCTTCTAGTCTGTAAAGAAGGAAATGAACGGAATAAAGAAGTGATTCCTTTCATAGAATGGCTCAATTACAACAGAAATGAGTTCCATCTCGTTGGGTCCCTATTGATACGACTCATTAAATTGATCAGGAAACATTATGTTTCACAGATTACCCAAAATTACTATCTGTTACATACCGTATTCGCGGGTAAGCAAAAATTCTTTATTCCCTACAGTAACTGTGCCCTTTTTTGTATTTTAATATTGCTATGAGTATTATATTGGATTTTTATTAGTCTTATAAAGCTAATTTGCTAGCTAGGTAGATAAAGAAATATTCGTTGATATTTATTCTCCCAACACCATGACATCTCATCCATCTTTAGTTGTTTTGTAGGTACCTACTATGGAAACCATCTGGCTGCCATAGTAAAGTAAATAAATAATACATACTTACAATGATATGATGATAGGCTACCTTTCTTTGCGGGCATTTTACCAGAACGGGAACGGGTAAAACCACGAATCACTGTTATTATTACATTTATAATTTTAAATACATACTTACTCGTATGATACGTTGAAACATCCAGTTACAGAAGAAACATTCAAATTCAGCACTAGAATATTTGTCCTGGGTGGGAATGTAACCACAAGCTACGGTTCAATGAGTAAAATTACTACTCACTAAGCCACGAGGCCAGTCAAGATGATAATGATGATATTTTTAACCCCCGACCAAAAAAAGGGGTGTAATAAGTTATTTGAAAGTTAATATCCGTGCGGGAGTTCTTAGCTATGTTTGGTTAATATCGATTCAAAATGGCCGCCTCCACGAAATGGCGGACAAAATATTTCTTCACTACTCGCAATATGGGTATCAAACGAAAGGGCTTGACTAGTAGAATTCTTTGCACTATGACAAATATCCAAATCCAAGATGGCCGCTACCACAAAATGGCGAATTACATTTCTTTTTTCACAACTCCCTTAATATGGGTGTATCAAATGAAAGGGCTTGACTAGTAGAATGTTGTACACACGGATATTCGTGTGGTACAGAAAACAAATCTAAGGTAGTCGGGGGTTAATCAAAATTTTTAATTTTGTTCTTGTATTCTGAGCCGATTACAGCCATAACGACTACGTTGCGTAAATATCTGTGGACATTCCTTCCACAGTACTAACCAACCCAAAGCAAAACAAAGCTAGATATATAGTTGATATGATACATTATATAGTTATCAATACTATGATAGATATTTAAAATAGCGCTTATAAAATTATTTAAATTTATTTTTCGCTTTTGAGTGCCTATTTGTGTATTAAATATAGATATAGAATAGTTCCATCTATAACTTTTAGCGAAATCAATGAAACTGATTTTTAATATCAGAAAATAAAAATAAACATACATCGATGCAAAGTATTAATATTACTATACTATTTTTTTAAATTAGCAAACTGTGCGAGTTGAATTTAAAGTCGTTTTTAGATAAAAATAATAATTAGGTATAGGTAGGTAACTCCACTCAGTTTTAGTTCAACTACAAAACAGGTAAAAGCAATGCATAATACATGCCACCCACTTTTCCAACCTGATCCGATAGCGATCATAGAAAATCGTATTATTACGGACCTCCGCATATTTCAGTCCGCTTCGCAGTTTTCTTATTATTTGACCTCTTTCCTGGTATTATAATAAGACTCTGATCGAAAATTTAATTCAATTTGATTCCATACCCTATCAGGGTTTATTTACTACTAGCAGTGCCCTGTGGTTTTACCTGCTCTGTTCCCATTACCGTAATTTTCCCGCAATGAAAACATTTGTCTAGACCATAAACTATCTCTGTTCCAAATTTCACCTTGATTCCTTTAGCCGTTGCGACGTGATTAAGCAATAAAATGCAAATGAATATGATGACGGGTAAAGATGTGGTACCTTTTTCGATGGATTCTGCAAAGAGATAATAAATTGAAGCTTGATTTTACCAAATATAAGCTGAACCTTGAAGAACAAAACTGTTTTTTGACAATTTTCATTGGGAAGATAATACGCTTTATTATCTATTGTAATAAAACGTATTTTCTAATAAAAATGTTTGCAATCTAAACGTAGTGGCTTTTAACACTTACCAACCCTGTCTCTAGGTACCAATTATTCCCCTACGTGTCATTATATCGTGCCTTTTGGTAGCTGGTTATTTTTGAAAGCCAAAACTCTGAATGCCAACCAATTACTGAGTCACGGTAACTTGAATACCACCGCTGCGCCAATTTGTATTGGCCTATAAATCTATCTAGGTACCTATTTTGATAACACATGCTGTAGAAATATATTTACAACAGTATATTTATTTTCTTCATGAAGTTTTACGTCATTTTGTTTGTAATTTCATATTCTACACAGAGTAAAGAAAAAGATTAACTACGTGAATAAACTTCGGTAACTTCAGTACACAATAAATCCCACTTGAGGTCAATTATCTTAGATCCGTTACCAAAATAAAAATCACGAATAGTAACATGTTCGCTAGCCCATTATATAACATTCACAAGAACTCCAATTACTGGTTTGACTCCGGCATTGATAGCCATTTGATCCGATGTACAGTTTTCAATTACCACCCTTGCGATCTCTAAGAAATCCGATATCTAGGCATGTAATAAAACCAGAATTAAACTAGATGCAGAATGCTTGCATATAGGCCATCGTTTCAGACCCTGTTGAAATCTTTCGAGATGTCCGGGGAAACTACAAGTACTTCAACGTGCTTTCCGATGATTTCACTCCAGATGTAAATGATATGGGCATGTGAGAATATCCCCGGTAGAGCAGTTTTGGTAAAGCGCATATTGCCAATCACTGGAGATGTAATTATCATCTTGAAGATTATAACTACCTCTACATTATTGACCACAAATCTGTTGACATTGACGAATACGCTAAAAAATAAAGAAAATGAAATTAAAGACAAAAAATAATGAAAAATTAAGTAAGAGAGCAGTGGTGAAATTATTTTGGGGAATAAAACCACATGTTGTCATCATTTATTAAGTCTTGAAATTTGAGCATTAATTTGTGCGTAAATGTATTTTTACAACTTTATAGAGGTAGATAATGCAAAAACGATGTTTTGTTGAAACGAAACAAAGATTTTTCCCAAAACCTTGTTTTAATGCGCATAAAAGGTGAATCCATTAATTCATTTTCATACGCTCTGAAACTTTTGAATAGTAAGGCAAAGTTCATCTTATAAATCTTTCGTCAAAAGCAAAATTGATACATAAATTTCCAGACCAAACAAATTAAATATGGAATTATAGACAAAGTTATACGCTAATGGGTCTTTCTAAATTGTTTTTCGCGTTAGATAATTCAGTTTTTTTTCTTGTTTACTTGTTGGATGCAAAATGTGCCAGTTAAATGGATTTAAGGGCTTCTTTTTTAAGGAAATTACTGGACTGTACTAAGCCCAAAGGAAATATTGACAAGATAAGGAGGGTTGGAAACAAATGATCAAGAGTTGCAACCCCCCTCCTCTTCAACTTCAATCAGTTGAAAAGCTTACAAGTGACGACATAGTGGTGAATCTTATTACTTTAAACTCCTACCTTTCAATCATCCTACATAGGTCTCCTGGTGGTTAATTTGACCCATTAATTTTGTTTATGAGCCTGTAGTCTATTAGACTGCAATCTTTGATGACTTAAGCCCACTAAAAATGTATGAATTCTAAAAAAATTTGGCAGTCATAAGAAATGCCGATAGAAGTGAAAACTTGATAACTCAGAATTTGAAAGCTCAGTTTGAAAACTACGCGGGTGAAACGGGAGGGCGTAGCTATGAACATGGTCATCAGATGGCCAATGGCCATGGTCCCGAGCTTACACGAAAATTTCTTATCATTTCCGAGCGTGACGCTAGAATTCAATTCACAGACCACAAAAAATTGGCGCGCCAAAAGAAGTTTTCACTTCAATACAAAAAAACAAAATAGTATGATGCTCCCACTGTTATGTTAATAGTTGTTTCAATACCAAATACTTACAATAAAATTTATTGAACGAATACCAATAAATCTCATTTGGGATTCCAAAATTAACCTTTCCGTGAGAGGGTTCCAGATAGGATTGATGTAAAACCTTGGTCGAATTGAAGTCGTCCGCACTTCGACTAATACATAGTTGAATCGAATAAATGTTTAAATGTCTCAAACCAGCGTTGGATTTACATTTCAAATTCAAGGGTTTTAGGGGCTTTATTAGGTTTTTTATGTACTGAATTGGGGAATTGTGACCTCGAGTTTAAACGGAGTTGAGTTGGAAATTACGTCGTAAGTATATCGTCAGTGAGTGGAAAACTTTATGTTGTGTTCATCAAATTTTGAAGCTATTATTAATACAGTTTAAAAAAATACCTTTGTCAATAAGAGTAATAAATTTGGAGCTGAAAAAAAATAACTAGCAGCACCACATTCAGTGTTCCGAATTTCATGGGTTTTTTATTCCATCTCGGTTGATCCACTGCTGGGCAAAGGTCTTCCTGCAGTCCCTTCACTTATCGCAGCCTGAGCTTCCAACATCTTTACATTGTGTTTCTGACGCAGTCTGGTGTGTTCGTGCTTGACATAAAGTGTTGGATTACATTGAAAACAAAGCTAGAATAATCAACAAAAACAGAAAATGTTTAAATTTAACTTGGCATGTACTAGATATTACATATAAGCGAAATCCATAAGCAAACTATGTACAACTTTACGTACATTTATTCGAGAAACTTAACGGTCCATAGACGGTTTATTTGCGTTCAGTAATAAATGTGTTATTGTTCTCCAGTAGTCATAATCGTAAATGGCCAAGTCTGTTTTTGGCGTGATAAAGCCAACGCACACATTAACACGTCCATAATAAAAGTTACACTAGTTGGAATAACCGCGATCAATTGTTACGTAACTTTACGCAGCGTTTTAGCTGAACGAGATAAAACCTACTTTCTGGCTTTTCTTTCCAATCTGATCCGTCGGGAAGATTTTCCAAAATGTGATCAAAACCTTTCCTCATATGCAAGCGGGATTAATCTGTCCAAACTCTGCAACCGATCGTCGATTTAACACTCGATAAAGCGGGCTAATTTTTCTTCTTTTTCCTAATGTTGATCTTGGCGTGGCCCATTTGCTCGAGCTCAAAACGTACGGGTATAAATCAAGTTTGAAACATTTGCTCGCTTGATTTGGTTTGTTTATTTTACTTGTTTAGGAATTTTGGGATTAACAGTGAAGTTTAGTATGCGGTGAAAGGGATTTAGAGATTTTGGCAACAGAAGCTAAACCGCTTAAAATAGACCTACTTAGTTACATATGTTGTTCCCATTTAACTAAAATAATCATAGTAAATAAATGTACTAATTTGCTACTATTCATAAAACTGAATAATAATTGTGCAATAGCACAATTGTATTTGGGTAGGATCATAATAATTAGAAAACAGCTCGGCTGTAATTACAGTCAAGAAAAGGTTTTCGTGGAAGGTTCTTTAGGGACCTAATTTTAACTATGTATTTTTTTATCCAAAAGCAACTAAAAATCACAAACAACTTTAAACATTACACCACACCATTGGGTATATTGTTTAAAGTTCGAGAGTCGTGGATTCGATTCCCACCTAGTGCAAATATTTGTATATTAGCTACAGACAATACAAATATTTTTACTGTGCCTGGGTGTGATGAGTGTATAATAAGTATGTATTTACAATAATATAAGTATTTTCAAAACTATCTGGCTTCCATAGTACAAGCTTTGCTTAGTTTAGGGTCAGATGGTGAGGTGTGTGAAAGGTCACTGAAAATTTATTTTATTTATTTATTGCCTCGGACATATCTATGCACGTAAAACTAGGGGGACCACAATAATTAAACTTTAAAAAAAATCTTATTTTGCTAATATTAACATTAACATTTACTAAACGTAGAAGCCACGGTGTTATTGAGGTTCGAGAGTATCTCAATGCAATTACAATTGAAAATGGCAAGGTACATCAGATATTATTTTATTAAGTTCAATTACCCATTTAAAAACAACGAACCTTTAAAGTCAAAAGCGCTTTTATAAAATACTTGCACCTACATTTTGAAAAAAATAAATCGCGGCCAAAGAACCTCTTTTTTCACTGAAGAAAGCGAATTACATCTACTTAGCCTGAGCCATTACTATTATCGAAACGTGCAAATGCTCCAGTCTACGGACTCCAACTCGGCGAAAAAGCTAAAAAGATGGAATTATGAAACGTAGAGACAGTAAAAAAAGTCTATTGGATAGTAAACAAGATATAGATGGATTTAAACGCATTGAACTGCGAAGTGCGAAAGAAGCACAGAGAAATACGTTTTGCTTACTATTGCAACGGTCAGCAAATAAAATACAAGATTTAAATACTTTTGACTAGAAATAAATACTTAGTTTGACTGCCCTCGTGGCTTAGTGGGTAGTAGCTCTGCCTGCGAAGCCGTCGTCGTGTCGTGGGTTCGATTCTCACCCAGTGCAAATATAGTGTGATGAATTCAAATGTTTGCACTGTATCTGAGTGTTTCTATTTATAAGTATGTATTTAAAACTATTTATGTATTATATCAGCTATCTGGCCGCCATAGTACAAGCTTTGCTTAGTTTGGGGTCAGATGGTGTTGTGTGTGAATTGTCCACCAACATTTATCTTACCCATGACCCTCGGCTTCGCAGGCAGAGCTACTACCAACTAAGCCTTTAGGGTAGTCAGGATCAATATACAGGAAAAGTTAATTAAAATATATATTTTTTTTTTAAATTGTATACGTTCGTAAACTTTGTACAAAACAGCCTTTACAATTAGTCGGTTATGGAAATTACCACCACAGTGTTAACATTATTATGCAGTCAACTAGTATTTAAGAATAAGGTTTTGATTTCTGTACGTCTTTATATTCATATGTATTACTTAAAACATAAGCATATAGCTATGCTTTTATAACATAAGCAGTTCACTTAAAATTACCACTACTGAGACTCTCAAAAGGAAAGAGTCAAAGGCATAGTCCGCAAGTTGCTAACATTATATTATATCCTCCAATAATGTATTTGTCAGAAGACGTTGGTTTCGATAGTTTCTTTCACCGTCAAAGCGTCCTCACCTAAAAAAAACTCAGAGCTGCGCCCGCGATTTGAACCTACGAATTCACGGTTGCGAAATTTCCGTTACGAATCGTCCACGAAATCCGACGTAAAACGTCCGATTTTCCGTCCGAACACGGCTTTTTTAGCCGCAAACGCACCACAGTCTTTCTGGAATTAAGTAAATTTTACGTCATTTCGAAAAAATAATCAGCAGGCAGACTACGTTTCCTCGTAGAACCGTACGATTTTAAAAGATTCTGGATAAAAAGGAAATGAAAAACTCAAATCTGCGTATGTCTCTTACTGTCTCTGAACGAAGTTAAACAGATAGTTGCATTTTTTATCTTCTGTGAAGTCTGGTAAGCTATGCAAACGACTTCACAGCCGAGCTGAGCTTTATCTAAAGCAGATGTTACAACGTTCACGGCTTCTATTTGCTTTGAAATTTCAAACGCAAATTGCGGAGGTCGTAGGTGCTCGAATTAGAAACATTTCGCGCCATAAAATCTTTAACGTTTATTATCATGGTAAGAAAATTAAAGTCTTGTGTTCACACATCAATCTCAAATATGCAAACGAGTTTTAGTGATTAATAGGCATACTTGTGTTTGGCATTTCGAATGCTTCGTACATGTACCACTAATTGAAAATTTTGCATAGTACTACTGTAGTAATTAAATTATAATGTTAAATGCTAACGAAATAGAGAGCTTATGAAAAGGCGCTTACAATAAACTAGCTAGTGAGTTTCTAAATAACTTTAGGCAATTTAAAATTATGAATATTTATAAGCGCGTGAGGTAATTATGAAATAGTGCTATAACTAGCGCCTCTAATTACCACGATACTACAAAGTTTGGAGAGCTTAAAAAGTAACTCAATTGGTCAATTTTAAACACCGTTTTACATTTAAAAAGGCCCTTAATAATAAATATTGCTTTTACATTTTTTTAAATCTCTACGTTCAAAAGTATTTTACATCGTAACACGAGTTACTGGCAAAACATTGTATCTTCAAATCGACAGTCAATATTATAATTTTATTTTTGTAAGCTTAAAATACCGCATCGTCGTTTAACATCCGGTAACATGGTGGTCTTGTGCAAACATGTTCTCAAGAAGTGAAAATATATTGATCCCAGTGTTTGGTTATCATCATAATCAGGATAAATAAATTCATCACGATTTGTATTTTATGACATGATAGAGTAAGAACCCAGAGCCGCCAGACGTCACGTATTTTCTGATGAACGAAATGTGGACGATTAAGTAGAGTTAGTACATAAGTACTAAGAACACCTGCTTACCTGCTCTAATAACTGATTTTCACGTATGTTATAGGCAATATCTTTAAAATTAAGGCCCAATACTCCCAGACAGTTTCGCCAGTTTCGACAGTTTTGCCCGTTTTGTTTAACAGACGTTTTAAAACTCCCAAAATAACGACTTAACTTCACTTGAATTCTCATACTTCATTTGTATATATGTTTATCAGACAACTATTTTAAAAACTTTTCCAATAAGACAGACCGATCTAAGGACCAATCATCCTCTAAACTCAATTTTAATGCTTCTATGGATAAGAACGCGAGGCTGAGTTAGACATGTATTAAGAAATATTGACTTTAAATTGTGTTTAGGGGACGATTGGCCCGTTAGATCGGTCTGTCTTTTTGGAAAAGGTTTTAAAATTGTTGTCTGATAAAATGTTTAATGTAAGTGAAGTTAAGTCATTATTTTGGGTGTTTTAAAGCGTTTGTTAAGCAAACGACGGAAAGGGTCTGGGAGTATTGGGGCCTTATTTTAAAAGATATTGCCTATAACATACGTGAAAATCATTTTGAGCATGTGTTCTTAGCACGTACTAACTCTACTCAATCGTCTTCATTTCGTTCATCAGAAAATACGTGACGTCAGGCGGCTCTGGGATATCGGACTATGAGCGAATGATTAAACTCTCATACGCTGATAATGACAGCTAAAAATTACCAATTATTTATACTGAGATTTGTTATCTACATACATTAAGTCAAGTTCAATTCGACGCAAATGCGAATTCTGTTCAGGTTTTCAACCCAGACTTATGTTGATAGTTTTGCATGTAGTTTAGTAGTTTAAAACTTATGTATTGCGTAAACAATGTTTGCAATTCGAAAACTTATCCAATCGCAAAGCCATTTTCGCATCCGCAGCATTACTTGGTCGAGCTTATTTTATTTCAGTAGCAGCAAAACACAATATAAAATTTGAACTAGACTCTCACAAGCTCGCTTGTGATTCCGTTGGACCCACCGACGTGTTTTCCGATTTTATTTGAATACGACATGCTCCAGCTATCTTGAAGTTATCAATTTCTATGCACGTATTTCTACATATTGTGTCCGCAGTAACCAGGTCTAGTAGTAAGACATGTTTCGTTTTAGAAATTTGTCTAGAAAAGCTTTATAGATAATTTATATTTTAAGACAAATTTTGATTAGTACTTATTTGAAGGATTCTTTTTTCATTTGGTTTAAAAACATCATAATTTTTATGTTACTTTAGAATTAATTAATTAATGAAGGTAGTCATTTAGTAGGTGTGCTTAGACTGCAAAATTAGGAACATGTGCTATGACTTCAACTTCCGAACTTCAACTTCTTTCAACTTACTCGTATGAAACGTTAACAATATCTATTTTATGTTTTACTCGTAAACATTATTTAGAAAATATGAAAATCGAAAGGAAGTATTACGAAAAAGTCAAACTCAAAGTTTTAAAAAACACAAACATGAAAATAAGAAAAAATGGTACTGGTGAAATAAACTTTCCCCCACACGCCAATAATATAAAATTTCAGCGCTCAACTGATGCGTGGTTGTTGTTCTAGGGTTATTTTTCGTCTTGATCCGGCGGATTCAGTTAACGACGAATTATATCGACACTTACCTTTCACTTCGAACTCCTGGCCACGTGGTGTACCGGCACACTTCAGTCGAACTCGATAGACGACGGTACGAAAGGACCTTTTCGTAGCGTCAAGGCAAGCGAAATGAAGTGGCTGGCAGTTCACTGCATGCCGCTAGTACGAGTACGTAGTACATTCATTTTCGTATTACGTACATTCTTCATTGGCAGTTTTTTTATATTGTTGGACAATTCACACACAACATCATGTGACCCAAACTAAGCAAAGTTAGGGCCAGATAGCCGACTCTGCGGTTCAAGTCGAACCGTTGCCGCACAGTACGTGACTCACTTCCGGGTCTCCGCTCCGCTCCCACCGTTGAGTTCATTCGTCAGTAACCAGAACGAAATCTAGGCCCATAATCTTCGGTAGAGTTTATTGTGTATCTTTTAAATCCAAAAATTGTTCTTTTTTTTGTGTGTTTTCATTACCCACTGCTAAGTATACTAGTAGTATTTCAACCGCTTGGAAAACTACTGCTGTTGCTTCATCTACTAAAGGAGAAAAAAGAAATTATAGAAAAGCATTATTATAATAAAACTAATATTCAGGAGTCGGTACGTAAACCCTTTTATATCATTTTTTCAGTCTTCTATATCTAGTTAAATCATTTTTGTAAAAAAAATATACTGTGAAACGGGCACGTGATACGCCCTCCATGTGTTATGGAGTGGATTATTCTTCCAGTTTCTGACAGCCGCCACTAGCGTACTACAAAATATTCATATTTCATACACCTATTCAAAGTTATTAATATAGGTATAATCTGGGTGTTTACAAATTCAAAATAAACAGGCTCTGTCTAGGTTAGCATGTTACGTCATAGGCCATAAACTATTACTATTACATATATTCCTTATCTGACAGAATGTTATCAACTGTAGAAGTATTGCTTTGTATAAAAATATGTAGTTCGTGAATTTTTTTAGTGTATTTTTAAATAGACTCATACAGATTACCGCGATCAAAACGAGCGTTGATCAGAAAATCTTTTAAGCGTGAAGATTTTTGAGATACAATGTTTGTGTACGGATTTTTATTCTAGCATAAATTTGAGCCTTGAGTACATGATATTATGTTCATTTGCTTCTAACAGTGCTTTGGTAAGAGAAACGACTGCTTGGTCTAAGACCAATCGCTAGGTTTAGTACTGAAACGAACATTAAATCAGGATTTCCAGACGTAGGTGCCAGTCAGATAAATCTTATTCAAATGTCTTTGCCACAGTGAAATCTGGTACCTCACGACTATTCCCTTCTAAAGATTGATTACGCTCATATCATAACAAGGTTACTATTTTTACCGTTTTTAGTTAACCTTTTTTATTACGTTTTGTAAGTGAAACATGTAATAAAGTAAATAGTATTGTCGTATGAAATGAAACAAATGTGTATGTTTTGTCATGACTGTTTTCATGGCGGTTTGAAGTGGTGCAAGTCTCCAATAATAATCGTTTTTTGATTTTTTTAAATGAAGTTTATTTCACGATGTTCTCATGTAAGCTCGCTACGTACTATTATATTAGTGTAGTTCACAAACTGTAACAGTTTGAAAGAATTTGATATTATAAAACACGATAAACTACTATGTTAGAGAAAACGCACTGATTTGTATAATCTGTACTACTTCAAAAATGTTTAATATCATACATAGTGCAAAAATAAACAGCAAGATGGAGCGTATACTTGACTCCAAAACCACTGATAAATGTAGCATCATCTTCAGACCCCGCACATTTACATCCAAACCCACACTTCCTATCTACGTGCGCTTATCATACATAGCTCCAAACGAGGGTCGTGTAAGTTTAAAATTAATGTTTCAGCTATCCATCCATCAAGCGGCGCCAGTCGTCGTTGACAGCGCAGCCTAAAGCCTTCACACTCCCCAATGATCTTTGCTAGTATAGCGCGTATGTTGCATTAATTTGAATGTTGATCACCATAATTTACATAATACCTTTATTGTACGTAGAAGCCAAACATTTAATAATTTTCAACTAAACATTATTTTATTTTATCAATGATAGGGTTGCATTTCATCCCTATTACATGTGAAGTTAAGCGGCTTTGCGTCTACAATGGAGCAAGAAGACACCCAGATTATATAAGGATCAGGGAAAATCCACTATGGTAACGATTTCTACAGTATAGACGTTAGTATCCTATTAATATTAGAAATGCCAATGTTTAGATGTTTCTTGCTCAACGACGTCGTAACGTATGAACTGATCGAGCTGAAATTTGGAACACAGTTAGATAATAAGTATTTTTAATAATATAACAACCCTTAGTTCCGTTCTAACAAACTAGATGGCGCCACTAGTAAAATTAGCTCGCGGCATCAAGTTTTTTCATAGAACCACTTAAGGTAAATATCCAAACTTGTGTTTGTATCGCATCATAGGGACTTCCGAGCTACACGGTAGTTGCTTTCACCTCGTTGGGACAATTTACTCGAAGGCAAGGAAATACTATTCTTCCGATAGGTGGCACTCTGGTAGATTCCTTAGTGGGCCTATTTGGATGAAAGCCTGTCTGTAAAACCTGCGATAACTTGTATATACGGCATTCGTTATTCGTAATAATGTTAATACTCGAAGTTCTCAGTTGTTCTCACTTTCGCATCACGATTCGAAGATCCCGCTATAATAAATAATTTATTTCCATAAAGATATATTATCTATGCAGTTCACTTACAACTATGATTGCCATGTTTCTTTATTACATCTATAGCAACAAGTAATACATAGTCTGGAAAAACAGCTGGACTACTTTTTATACGGAAACGGAAACTACGCAGGTAAAACCGTGGGACACTGCTAGTATAATAATAAATTTATATTTATGATAAGTGTTACCATGTACGCTACCATGAGTATTATGAGTTATAATAATAGTCTTCACTCTCTTCTTGTGAAAGAAACTCTCGTGTCGATCAGTTTTGCTCATGTAATGACTGTTTGTAGAGTGATGCAGTTGAATGTTCTAGACTGCATTAGTATACATATGTTTCTTTTGTCCAGCACAACAAAATAAGTATAAGCCAAATATTTTTGTGGATTAATAAAACAAAATTGGCTTACATTTGAGCTTAACGCATCTCGATGGAGAAACTGTAACGAGTAACACTCACGACTGTTACTCTCCCACCTCCCACTCTACCCAAAAGATATTATCACTCTTTGTTTAAAAACACAGATTATAGTAGTATAATAAAAAAAATTTGTACTTCTTATTTGCGCACCCCAATTTTTGGATAGTCCACATATTGTTTTCCATCCTAAGGTTGCCTGGAAGCTATCACTTTTAATGATAAGGTCACCCACTGTCGCACTAATTTGCTACGTTTTTTTATTTTTTGCTATGTAACCTTTTTTTGATGTGTCAATAAAGAGTATCTATCTATCTATTATAAACGGTAAAAAATACATTTTATTTATACTAATAATATAAAGATAGATGAAGAGATTTTCTGTTTGAGCGCGCTTGAACGTTTGAAAATTATTTCATCTTTAAATATGTACGTGATTCTTAAGTGCTTTAGGCTATACATTACGTACCACGGGCAAAGTCGGAGCGGACCTTCAGTAATTTAATATAATTAATAAATTTAACACTTACCCAATTTATCGTTACCGAAACTAAAATTACTACAAATGCGGGATCGTTATCAACGGCACCCGTAACTAAGGAAGATCTGTCTCGAAACGGCGTCCAAGGCTAATCCCCTAACTGGGATTAGTTATTAATACACAACATACACAGTCATACATCATGCCGCTTTAATGAAGAGAACCTAAGCATCGCTGGCCTGCAGATTACTCGATCATAAATTATGAAGCCAACATGTAGTTAAGTGGAACATTTCGGTACAAGGCAACTTGGCTAGAAGATTATTATTAGGATTTATGTGTAGAATGGATATCGTTCTGTTAACAAACTGTAGTTTAAGCTAAATAGAACCATGATAAGAATTTAAAGCATTATATTGTGTAAAGTATGTAACGCGTGTAAAGTACTTTGTCCGCGTAAACATATTTTAACGATGTTGACTGACTTGCTTGCGCCCTTTGTCTTCTTTATTTTGAAATAGTTGTGCCTCACGGCATTATTCCTTAAAGCCTTTCCCGCAAATTGGGTTTTCAGTTGCAATAATATTTTTCTGATGAATACGATTGGTAGTGCTGGTATGGTGTTAAAACCACTTCACTCTTCAACTTTATATTTATTATAGGATGAGTAGTGGTAATAAGCAAATGGTCCACTTGATAGTCCGCAATTGCAATCGTTTGCTAATATCGGTAACAGCATAATATTTGATGGCGCGGCGCGTTCTCAGACAGTCATATACCTCTAGATGTATACGTATTTTAAGTGGTAAGGCGTAAGTTTTTGGTTTCATTTGTGTGTGGTTTTTGACCACCAACTCTGTTTATGATAAGCAATAATCAAGCATGGTGCACGCTAAACTAAAACAGTTACATACCCACTTTGTACGGTAACTGAATTAAATTCATTTTATTGTACAACAGCTTGAAATAAATCTATTATTTTTAATTTAAAAGATACATACATACCGATTATCTATTATTTATTATTATTTGTTATCCGATCTGCTGGTTGAAGCTGTAATCCGCTGATTATATTCTTGATTTATTGTTAATCATGTCCGCACTTTTGTTGGTGTTTTTTTATTTTTAGTATTTATCATTTCAATTTTTGTCTCATGCTTAAAGGTTAATATTTATTATTTCATACATACCTACTTATATTTTAAATCTAACTTTGATATAATAAACTTCAGTAATTCCACAGTTTATTCAACATTTTCATTCAAAGTTTTTAGGCTACACAAATGCTGATGTTTATTGTTAAAGGGCATTTATAAAGATCGAACATTTACTTTTACTCTGTTTTTGTACAATCAGTGTTCATCTCATCTCAACTCCAAAAAGAGGAGACAAAGAATAGCCTAAAAATGTTTTAAAGTTCTAGACAGAATATTTACTGAACTGGGTTCTAGTAACAAAACGAATATATTCAAGATCAATTTACAGTCTTTCATAAAGAAACATAAAATGATATACTTACTCAGAAAATATCTTTATAACAACACGAAAAGTACTACAAACCACGCAGTTTAAGAAGGCATCACATAACTAAGCAATGTGTATAGACTGCTGTGGAATGTAGTTGAATCATCTGTGTTTGGAGTATTATATTTCATCCGTAGGAAATTTAAATCGATATTTTTGAATCACAGTTTAAGGAAAATATAAATACAAACGTTTAAATACAATTTATCTATGTAATAAGTACCTGTATTTCTATATTTGCACCTCTAAGACAATTATTATTTCACGTATGATCTCCAATGATTAACGATTTTAGTCCTCACCGACATTTACTTTGAGAAATTACAGTATTAATTTTAATTTTAATATTTTAGTTTTATTTATTTATTTATTAATTTAATGAGCACACAAAACAGCATGTAATAAACACATACTATAACATAAGAGTATACTGTACAGAATTGTATTACATTCCAGACTATGTGGGTCTAGAAACGATATTTGTTTATATACAGTGGTTTGATAATAATATTATTAAATTAGAGATAATGTATAAAGAAAATTAGGAAAATTTTAATTGAATTAGTCTGAAAAAATGCTTTTGAACAAATATAATTATCGAATACAATAGTTATTAAAACGAAAGCCTACAGACTTATCGGCCTATTGAGACATAAGTCTAAAATAAATGACAGGGACAAAGCAGCTTCATTTATTTTAAAACTAATCCTCTAAAATTTCTCTGAATGAAATATCAGCATTCTAATAGAAAATCTAAAAATATATTACTTAGCTAAAAACTTCAACTGATCGTCAAATTTAGAAGCGAAAGTTAAAATTAAAATTTATATAATATGTCACTTGTCAACTTGATAGAACTTTTGATAGGAATGCCTTCAGAAAAACTTTGTTACTTTTTTGACATATTTTTATCTGAGAAGCACAGAGCTGCAAATAATATCTTTGTGAGCCGTAAGATATACAGACTGTCAGTTATCTGAGAAAAGGTCGACCGCATGATATTGAGGGCACCCCAAACTTGTTAAGCTCGCGACGACAATGGCAGCTGTAAGGCGATTCAGGCAATCTTGAGGATTTTCACATTGTTTCTCTGAGAGGCTAGAATAACAAAGTTACCGTAAATGGTATAGAACGCGATTTATACGAATTACAGCACAGTTTGTGCAGTGCTATTTTTGTTTAACTGCTTGACGAAAGGTCGAAACAAATGAAAAGAAATTACAACTTTGAACACTGGCATAATTCTATGCTGCAAAATTTTTTGTCTAATCTTTAAATATTTGCTGAAGAACTTGGCAATGTACTTTTTTTTATTCAATGATACTTTCATAGCCTGTGAATCTAAGGCAGATCTACTTGACTAGGTCTACTTTCTAAAATTAGTTATTAGGGTGAGGGGAAAAATTTGGGAACGTTGTATGGCTAATATTTCTGTTAGACTTTCTGATGGCCACCTTCTTATTTTGGTCCTCGAGGTAGCCCCATCCCAGTACCATGGGCGTTTTGGTGCACTAATGAAACGAAATTGTCCCTGAGGTGAAACAAAAAAGAAGAAGCCATATGGGTGATCCAATGCGTATATCATTTCAAATACATACTAATTATACTTATAGACAACCAGACACAGATAAACATTCAGATTCATCACACAACTAATGTTATTCAGCTTTAAAAAAATTAGGAAAAACAATCGAGGAGGCTTTCACGACTGAGTCATGCCATAATAAACCACGAGAATGCGTTGGCAGAATACACAACCTCGAACGATATCTTTTACAGAACATTCAGATTTGATCACGTTATATCCCTTCGCCACTGAAGCTCACGTCTGCACTTTCAAAACTACCCATCAGAAGTGCAGAAAAGATTCGAACCAACGAATTCATAATCGTAAAATCGTCACAAGAATATCACAGCTACATGTGTGTTTTTATTGTACGGTCTTTGTACAGTGATCACCCACCTTACTTATTTGTGGCAGCAGACGTCTAAATTTGCGATGTTTATAATATTTTAGAAAATTTTGATGTTTGCTGCATTATCACGTCGGAATGGCTGAACTGAGCAAGTTGAAGTTTAGAATACAGTTACAATTTTACAATAATATAGCTTGGAATAGTGTATGAATACAACACTTTTTATCCTAGAAAAAGTATTCTTTTTGTCGTAGCTTGCAAAGGCGACACCGTTTCATGGTTGACGTTCCAAAGACTTAAACGAAGCAGTGTGACTCTACTTTTGTGATAAAAACGTCTAGGCTGTGCAATGCGTTGCCAGAGTGGGGGTTTCCCGATGGTTACAATCTTGGTGTCTTCAAATCGAGAGTGAATCGTTTTTTTTTTTAGGTAAACACGCTCTATCTTAGAACACATCGTCGCTTAACATCAGGCGAGATGGCAGTCAAATGTAAACCTATAAAAGTTAAAAAAATAGAATGTAAGGAGAACTGGAATGCTGCATGCAAAATCGCAGGGCGGCTCCTAGTCTTAAATATATAGCATTGTATTCATAAATCTTACACAATTCTTTTCCAGTTACAGTACGGAACAAGCTTAGTGGATTAGCTTCTAAGTGCAATTTATTTAACTTGTGCATTACCGAGTTGTCATAACGCCGCGACTCGACTGTTACTTTATGCATATTCACACTAATCCGCTTGAATTTCACGTTAAATAATAATGCATACATTTGCCGCTTCATAAAACACATTAGAGTCCTGTTTTAAGCTTAAACAGCAATTTACTCGTATAATAATCAGATTTACTCAGTTCATTTGTTTACAAAATGCACAACTATAAGGAAATTTACATAGTCATTCACACAAATTGGCTAAGAATTTCAGTGGAGCGTAATCCTGAGAGACGGCGTATCACAGCTTTCCTGAGGGATTTAGCTTTACTTTGGATTCGGATTTCTCGAGATGTGACTGACGAATTGACAGCGGTTCGGAATAAAAAATGAGCTATTGAAGCTAAAACCTGTCTTTGTAGACAATTGTCATAAGCCCTTCTTTCTATAGCTATCCCATAACAATTATCCTAAGTAGTATGTAAGTATATTAAATATTGAAATGAAATTGGAAGATTTTGAATTTAAAATTTTATAAAAAAAATTCATTTCAAAACGGCGTGTTGGTCGTTTTCGACATCTTTGTATAAAAGTGTGTAGGTGAGTACATTATTTCGTGTTTTCACTTTTATCGGTACTCTCGAGGTGCCACTGTTATTTCTTTTTACTCAAAACGGAAGGTTACAAATTGAATTAAAATTTATATTTATTATTTTCATCGCCCCTGTAACATACTACATTTATCATATGTAGCATGCCATGTGTAATCAACAAACAGTGAAAATTCTGATTAACCCATCATGTAAAAAAAAAACCTATTTAGTTCCGCAAACGTTTCGCCAAATACATTATTTTTAATCGAATGAAATGTTAAATGGCGCAACTCATCTTAAAATAACGCCACGTAAATTGAACCGTTAATTTAGTTGAATATTGTTCTTAAAAATAAAATAAAATAGTGATTTAAAAAAAAAGTGAAATCGGGGGGTGAAAATAGTTCTTTTTCCTTTTCTCATACAAAAGATATAAAGATAACATCAGGCGTAATAACTTAAATGCATAGTAATCACCAGTAGTGCCCACGGTTTTACCCACGTAGTTCCCGTTCCTGTTGTTTTTCCAGGATGAAAAATAGCATATGTCCCTATTATTTTAGATTATGATCTAACTGTGATTTAAATTTCAGCCAGACCTGTTGAAACGTTCCGACGTGATTGAACAACAAACATTCAAACAATCATCGACATTTATAATATTAGTAGGATTCTTAGTAATACCGAGTGAGTAATATGGAGTAGGAATATTAGTAATACGGACTACAAGCACAGTATATTTTAATAATAATTGGTGGACAATTCACACACAACACTATCTGACCCCAAACTTAGCAAAGCTTGTACTATGGCGGCCAGATAGCTGATATGATACTTGATATATGATATATCAGCCACCGCAACCATGATGCATTATCATCATCATCATCAGCTGCAAGACGTCCAGAACTGAACATAGGCCTCCCCCCTAGATTTCCACAACGAACGGTCCTGCGCAACCTGCAACCAGCGGTTTCCAGCGACATGATACTTATATAGTAGTGAATGCTAACTTATTGTGCATAGAAACACCCAGACACAGCACAAATATATGATTTATAATCAAAGGTAAGGAACTAAAGCCCGTGATATTGCTATATTCAACTTTATCTTGAATTTCTGAAGAAATAACAGCATTAATAACAGTGCTCTCTGTTCAGGTGCACAAGTTAATTAACTGAGCTAGGATTGAAATTAAAAGAATTGCAGCTAGAAACACAGTGGAAAATCTAAAGCAAACTCAATAATGTTTTATATGATAGTTCAATAGCCAGAATAATCGAATTTCATGTTTATGTATACTTTCAAATCTTTTTAGGTACAAAACTCCCTCTGCACCACTGAGTATTTTATCTAGATCAACGAATAAATTTGACATTATTACTGTTTTTATAGCAAAGGAACAAACATAATACATACATATACTGAAACATTTGACATGTGCCACGACAAATGCATTTTGAGGACACGTGACTTTCAATAATACTCTAAAGGCGGTGGTTCGCCCTGAGACTCGTATAATGCTTGACAGTTTTCTGTACAATAATTATTTTAATACAGTAAAGTAGTCATTTCAAACTTTGAAAATGTATACAATTTGTGTGCTCTTTCTTTTGTTTTTATTTTTAATAATTGACGTGTAAATTGTACATTTATGCTAAACCTGAACCGGCAACAGTTGCGACTGGTTACGGGCGCACTGACAGGTCACGGTTTGTACAATAAACACCTATTCACACTAGGTATCACCGACAGTCCTCTTTGCAGAGCTTGCCTTGAGGCTGAAGAAACGGCCGCTCATGTGCTCATGGAGTGCACAGGAGTGGCGGCGCACCGAGCGAAGTTCCTGGGCACACCGGGGACGCTCCGTGAAGCATGCGGCAACGTGAAGAAGCTGCTGGGCTTTCTGTTGGAGTTGGGTTGGCGGGAGTGGAGCCTACAGCTAAAGCGGCATACATTCTTTGAAAATTGCGTTACGTAATACTTGAAGGGTGCCATTTAAACCGCATATTTTTTTCCGAATTTACTTTGTCATAATGAATGTAGCATAATATAATTATAAGCTTTAATTTAAATAATTATAAGCGTAAGCTTTTTTTGGCGTAATTTGTTTTAAGCCTAACAATCTATTGTACTAAGAGTACATTCAATTCGACTATTGACGAGATATTGACGACAACCTTGACTTTGACTTTGACTTTGAGACCGCAACCAGAGACCGCGATAGGAGAACGAAACCGGAGACAGTGACATTGACATTATAGCTTAGTATGGGCCCCATTTCGCACCGCGACCGCGACAGGACCCCACGACAAGTGTCTCGGTCTTGTGTCGCGGTGTCAGCTAAGTGGATTGAGGTCTTGACTTTCAGATGTTAGATAAGGTTCCCAATCCCAGTTCTGAGAATATAATTTAGAGTGAGAGGATTATGCTACTTTGCAAACCCTTACCATCAAAGTATGATTCTAATAAATCATACTAAATATAGACAGTATAACGTACACATATTAGTAATAGGATAACACAGCCTCTAATATTTACGACCTGTAGTGCACACAGGTCGAACACTGAAATGTTTGTTTGAAGACCAATGTTTCCAGAGAAATTACAAGGCTTAAAGGTATAACATCTTAGATCTCTGGGTGACGAGTGCAGTGCAGTGCTAGGTAATGATTTGGACTCTTTATGTTCCAATAGCTGAGTGTCACTGTGGTGTTTTGTGGCAGGTATGTTGCTTACCATCAGGCACATATATCATGCTCGCCTCATCACTCTTCATAAAAAAAAGTATATGTCTGTGGCAGGTGGAACTATATAATTACAGAAACACTACGAAGAAGTTGAAAAAGTAAATTCCGTAACTTTGTAATTACTACTCAACATGAAAAATTACTTTTTGCTCCCACAATATGCCTACTCGACTCTAAATAACTAAATAAACTTCATCTAATTCCGGATATTCAGAGAAGAGAAGACATTCAATACTTTTACCGGTCTTACTAACCTATCTAGATTCGTCGTTCACGTCTTAATAACCAGTATTATCTTTCGATATTCCCTTAATACAATTATACGTAGGTATTATCTCGACCCACATTATGATGGTCGTTAGAGAAAATTAGTTTAGCGCCCCAAAAGAGTACTGGAGTTCCACCAAATGTACGAGTACTAAGCTTAAATACAATAAAGACAACGGCATATTGAATTACATTTAGTAGCCCCTAAAAAGGCCAAGAACGTTGAGGGCAGAAGTAATTTTAGAAATGATTGTCGGTGGTTTTTGTTAATAAAAATATCTTTTCTACGATTTGCACGAAAATTGCTTCATCGCTGAACAAATAAAAGAACGAAATTGACTGGACGGTGTTTTAATCGTCTAATAATAACGAGGTTTGTTGTGAGCATTACTGTATTTCATTTTCAGTTTAGCATATTTTTTTAGTTATTGTAAAAACTAAATGTTTTATTTTGTACAAGTTTAGGTAACGGGATAAAAATAAAGACAAATTTAATACAACTCTGTTTTCGAATGAATATTTTTTAATAAATAGAAACTATGTATGCACAAACAATGCGTATGAAATGAGTATTCATTATATAGAGTATTTTATTTTGAGCCCAAAATTAGAGTAATTTAATAAAATCTATATTGACTAGCATACGACACAAAAAAAACATAGTAGGAAAAGAAAATTAAAAACAGGACAGTTTCTGCGTAAAAAGAAAACAAAATCAATGCAACTGTAACCTTTTATTTTATATTTTTTTAATTATGTATTGGAATAGATACATAATTTGCTTTATTCATCATCATTAAATATATTTTTAGTAATAATCGAAATTTTATGGTTAATTTCAGAAGCTGCATAGGTCGAATTTATTCCTAAGTTATATTGCAATTTTGACTACCATCTAAATTTACTTGCCTAGGTTTAGCTAGATAAATGACCTAAACAAGGTCTGAAAGTGGCTACGTGTTGATAAAAATTGCTCTCTTGAGCCCATTTCACAAACCTCATTAGTTGAACTACTAAATTTAACAGCTTTAGCCAAACTTGAGTTGAGCGCGATTTTGTTCGATATAACTACTAGATACGTGAAACAGATTATGTCCCTACTTAGTCTGGGCATGGAACACACAGAATAGTACTGTAGTAGTCGTCGATGGTTTTTCTTAATCAATATGTCTGATTCAGCATAAGTAGCCTACTTATTATTTCCACTGCTGTATGTAGGTACCCTGGGTTTCCTCCAACAAGCGGAGAGTCAAAGCTATACTCGTACCTAATCCACCACGATTATCGAGTGGGGTTTGGCGGATGGAATATGTCCTCGAAGGATTTTCTTGGAACACACCAGAATCCTCCTGTTTTCCTTAATAGATAATGACTCGTACATCAGCGCTTGTAAAATGCCATGCAGGAGATAAAAGTTTCTATACATATTATGATTACACAAACGAATAAAAATTACGCTTTTTTCTTGATTACTTCAGTTTAAATAAAAGAGAGCAAGGCCAAGACGTCTGAACAAGACGTCTGAACATCTCAGCGGTCCTCTCCCTCTCGGACCGCTGAGGTGTTCAGACGTCTCGACGGTGACTTCTCGTCAGTTTGCATAAAAAACAAAAGCGATTAAAAATAATTGTAATTAATAAAATAAAATAATAAATATAAAAAAGTGAAATTTAATTCGATCAAAGTATACGGAGTGCATTAGCAGCGAAGAGGTGCAACGGGAAAGAAGCGAAGCGCGGTGAGCGAATGAGTCATCTTTACACTAATAAATGTGTGAATGCATTTGATGCGCACCTGTCTTGTATCCCGCTCAGTCACAACTACGTCACAACTACGTCACACCCGTCCAGCGGTAGTGCAATCTCCTGATACCTGCTTATTGCCTGGTAGTACCTATGCTGAACAATATTGAGAATAGCTGACATGTCGCATTTTGTCCTGCAATCTCTAAGTGACTGCTGATCGCCTGGTAATCTGCTGAACATTACTGCGAGTTTTGACGTATTGCTGTCCACCATACGATTACTAAAGTGTCTGCTATAAGCCTGGATGATTACTGAGAGTCGCTGTGTCACTTACTGTGCAACCTCTTGGTGATTGCTGATCGCCTGGTAGTTTTCTGAACATTCCTTCGGATCGCCGGCCTGTCGAGCTGTTTACCGTGTAAGTTCCTGGCATTTGCTGATCGCTTGGTAGTTTCCTGAACATTCCTACGTAAAACTGCCGGTCGCGCTGTTGCCGTGCGACCTCTTGATGATTGCTGATCGCCTGGTACTTCGCTGGACATCGAGTCACGAGTCGCCAGCCTGTCGCGCTGTTGCTTTGCGACCTCTTGGTGGTTGCTGATCGCCTGGTGGTTTCGGTGAACATTCTTACGTAACGCCGGCCTGTCACGCTGTTGCCGTGCGATCTCTGACTGCCTTCTGATCGCCTAATTGATCTGTTGAGTGCTGCGAGTGTATTCTACACACAAAAAGTGCGCCTGTGTTGCTTGTCTGTAGCAAACATACCCCTTGTGAAATTGTAATAACCAAAGAAAATGGAAGGCGTTATGGATAGGTCACACTCAGACCCGGACGTGAGTCAGTCGAGTTATTTGGATAAA